>JAYEVE010001164.1:0-50099 GCA_036346375.1 Guadua angustifolia | reverse complement strand
ACATTGAAAGTACTAGTTTTCATCTCTCTCTGTTTTTGAATTTTTAAAATTCTCACATTTGATCATCACCTGAAATTTTTAGATAAATATAATAAGTATTTCAGGAATCTCCAACAAAAATTTCAAAATTTTCTAACATCGTTTGTACTATTTTTCATCTGGTTCAAACTTGCCGATCAACGTTTCATCGGGACAGTACCAATGTTTGAATTTTTTAAAAATCCACAGAACTGATAATCATCTGAAAATTTTATGAGAACATCTCTAATGTGTCATAAACCTACACAAAAAATTTCAAAATTTTTTGACATCGTTTGAACCAATTTTCAGTCAGTTCATTTTGACCGAAATTTCGGGTATTTTCGGCGAAATTTCGGAAATTTCGGTGGAAATCAAACCGGATTTGAAATTTGAAATTTGAATTTTGAATGTCCTCCGGCCGAAAAACCGAAATTTCGGATTTCGGAGGTTGGCGAAATTTTCCAGTAAACGAAAAATTTATCCCTGGTAGTCAGGCGGAGAGAGTTCATCGTAGCAACAGGTACAGGATTCGTCGGCCCTTTTTTTGTTTTCCCTCTCAGTGCACTTTTTTTTTTCAAATGTAGCCCCTGTATGAATAAATTTACACAATTAGTCCTATCTTAAATATAAAAGTAGAGACCACCATCACGTATCACTTGATGTGCTTCTATATCACAGCACCTCACCAATACTGTAATAGCATAATTCATCGCGGTAGGTAGGTCGGACCCATTCCACCACTGCGGTAGGAGGTGTTGTGTACATCGAGCTCAGCAGGCCCCTTGCAGAGGAACAGTGCTCAACAGCTGCACAAATAGTGACTAATTAAGTAGAATTAAGTAATTACGTGATTACTTAAGTAAAGTGATTAATTAGTGACTAATTAATTGAGTTGATATGTAAATTCATACGGAGGAAGAGGAGTTCATCACAAACATAATGTGGTGCCACGGCTCATGGCCCTGTCTTACCGCACTGGTCACCCAAGCTGTCGAGGTAGAGGCTACTGCTATGCTGCCCAACGTCTTGCCGCGATACGGGTAGGGATGACAATAGGTACCCGAAACCCGATACCCGATGGGTATTTACTCCATTAGAGTACAAATTTGGTCCAATAATTATATCCATGGGTACCTTAATGGGAGAAAACTTTCACCCGTCGGGTATGACGGGTACGGGTACGAGGGTACCCGTTCACCCGTGGGTATGATCCACCCGCTTTTCGTTTGATAAGGTGAGTGTTATCTAGACATCAAGTTCAACTTGTTCATCATGCATCCATCAAATTTCTTTATTTTTCCAACACGATACAAGAGTACATAATTATCAACCATTAATGAGAAATATATCATCAAGTTGACATGTTAAAAAAATCGAAAAACTTGAATTAGCTACACATTAATGCGGGTACGGGTTACCGTCGGTCCCCACATTCGCATGCGCACGGCACGGATAATTTTGTAATTCGCATACGACGGGTATGGGTATTATAAGCGGTGAATTTTATTAACACGGTGCGGAGTGGTGATATTCGTCGGTATATACCGCTACCATCTCTAGATACGGGAGCACAACAGGAATATTATTTGCCCACCATTTCCATGGTCAGGGGCAGGGTTAGTTTTGCAATTGAGAATTTTTATGATATATTATACTAGTAGTATACAGTAGACAGTATAAATCAGATTTACTGTATAATAAATACTAGTTAATATGTCGGGCGAAAAAATAAACATTTCGTACGCAAATTCGCGCTAGCTTCGGAGCGAGATAGCATAGCAGAGCCCACTGGTGTTCATGTGGCGCGCGCCCGATTAACCGACGGTTTGTCTGGTTCTGCGGCAGGTAGGTAGCTAAGCTTGGACTGAATTCACGTCGCAGTCTTTCCGGAAGCAGCGGCGAACGCGAAGTCGATCGCGGCTGCTTCGATTCAAACCTGAATTGATTTGGCCGGTTGGACTCGGATTAACATTGCCGTCTGAACGACGTTGCATGGATTGACCGCGACGCTCTGCATGGGTTGGTTCACCCATGCGTGCTGCGAGTTGATTGGCAGTTTGCCGCGTTCCGTGTCCACCCAAATCGACCGTCTCTTTCTCCACCTCTTCATCTCATTATCCAAAACATTGTACCTGCTACCTACCATGTCTTGCTGGCAATTGTCATTGTTCATTTTTTTTCCCCTCCTGAAAAACTAGTAATTAATTAATTAAGTAACCTGTCATTGTGAGTGCAGGTACTATTTCTAAATCCCGAATATTTTGTATTCATTCGCCGGTTACGCGTGTCCCTGTGTTATGCTACTGTTAGATATGTGTGTGTGTGTAAATTATTACGGAGAAATCTCATGCGACGCCGACGTTGCCGGAGGGTAAGAATAAGATCCATGACATGCAGACTGTTGACTCGCAAGGGCTGATGTTACAGAGTACATCCGGACATATATATGCAACTGTTGACTCAAGCCTTTGGTGTCAACAAGACTCGAGATGAGATTTTTAACTCTAGTACATCTGGATACCTGGTGATTTGAACTTTGTACACGTAAAACCGAGATCTTGGAACATAAAAATATCTGATGCACCCATTGAGTTGCTTCGCATGCATCGGCACCTCGGACCTCAGGCAGCCGCGATCGATGAGGAAGATGGATAGAGCCGATATGGATAAAGCTGTGTGGCACGGCCCACCTCCTCCCCTCTCGTCCGCAGTGGCGTATCCAGAAAATTAAAAGGAAGAGGGATAAGACTAAGACATCGAAAGCTTAACAAGCTAACCATGTTCAAAGTTTGCAAACATTTGTTTAACAGTCACATATAATGTAAGTGTGTAACAATATAAAGGAAAAAAACGTACCGATCATTACTTCTGAAGAGTTGATAGTTGATATTTACGGGTTTTTTATGTTCTGAAAACGTTGCAATATATCTTCCATGTCTCCGGGAGTCTTCTTAGTATAATTGTATCAACTTGATGTAATTTACTAAGATTAATAAAAGCTTCCTTTATCGAAAAAAAAATCTTCCATGTCTACTTTGAAAATATGTCTCGCTCAAACACCATGAGATCATTTAACCAGTCATCACTTATTTTATTACGCAAATCTGTCTTGATAATCTTCATTGCTGAAAAAACCCTTTCAACTGTAGCTATACCCACAGGTAAAACCAATGCTAATTCAATAAGTCTAAAGACCAATGAATAAACAACATGCTTCTTTTCCTTGACCATCATCACAGCAATACTAGCAAGATCATCACAACCTAAAAATTCTCCTCTTCTCATATCATCAACGAATAAGTGAAGTTGTTCTCCTAAAACCACACGATCATATGTTGAGAAATCATCAGAATATATCTCTGAAAGTCGAACAAGCCTACCATGATTAAAGCTTGCAAAGGAACCTATTGGGTCTAGACAAGCAATGCATCTTAAAAACTCTGTAGAAGATTCATTGAATCGACTGTCCAACTCAGTAGCTAGTGAATCAACCACAACAAGAAAAGTATCGACATAATAATAATGTTGATAAGTAACAAACTGTTTTTCACATCTCATATGTCCTCTAGCATGCTTCTGATCTTCCATATTGAGCACCGAAATTTCCGATGCAACACAAAACTTCTTTACCTCTTTCAAAAGTGGCTCCCATCCATTTTCCCTAAATTGTTGTAGACGAGCTTTCACACTAGAAAGAAGCACCATTGCATTAACAATATTTTGATCCTTTTGCTACAGGAGACATGATAGATCATTAGTCATACTTAATACTTTGATCATGAGATGCAAGATAAACACGAAGTCAAATGTTTCCATTGTCTCCATCAATCCATTTGCTTTTCCCCTTTGACTCAGGTCAAATCCATCTTCATTAACATTCTTCAACACTATCAGGACCGAATCCCACATTGAAATAAAACGGATAAGGGTTGTAAGATGTGAACCCCATCGAGTATCACCTGGTCATGTTAGAGATGACTCTTGATTTTTGCCTTTTCATGTGACTATCTCACCTTTCTCCAATTTCTCAACCATACGCTCATGATGATCTTGCAATAATGCATCTTTCCTTTTGCAAGAAGCTCCAACAATGTTGACAATTATAGTGACATAGTTGAAAAAATCACTAACAACTCGGCTACTCTTTGCAACCAAAACAACTACCAATTGTAGTTGATGCGCAAAGCAATGTACATAGTGAGCATCTGGATTTTCATTTAAGATTAGTGCCTTTAGACCATTAAATTGTTTTCTCATGTTTGATGCATCATCATAACCTTGTCCTCTTAGTTTAGACATGGATAAACCAAAACGAGCAAATAGCAAATCCAAAGTTGATTTGAGTGAAGCAGAAGATGTATCCCTAACATGCTAAACACCAATAAATCTTTTAATTACTTGACCTTTCTTGTTAACAAACCTATATAATAAAAACAAGAACACAAATCTTATATTAGTTCACATTGATAGAAAAATTGAAATTATTGAGAAACAGAAACTAACCTAAAATCACCGCCATTTGTTTCTTAATTGAGACATCTCGGAACTCATCAACGAGTAAAGAGAAATAATTGGTTCCAATATCATCCATAATGACCTTTGTGACCATCTCAGCACATGATTTGATCAAGTCCTTTTGTATTAGTGGTGAAGTCATCATGTTATTTACTGGAGCATTATCAAGTGCATGACAAACTTCTTCAACCTCATTTTTATACCACTCTAGTAACTCCTTAAAGTTTCCTTTATTTGATGAACCAAATGATTCATCATGTCCACGAAAAGCAAGGCCTTATGACAAGAGAAAATGAATAACCTTTGTAACAGCAGTTAAGCGAGCTCTATATTGAACTCGCATATCATTCGTGCAAGTTTCTATCACTTGTCAAATACTTTGCTCTTGAATTTTGAAAGCATCACAGAGACCCCTTGCATTATGGTGACTACTATTCACACCACCAACATGCCTATGAAATGATTCTTTTGCCTTTTTTCCAATTAGAAAAATCATCCTTTGTGAACACATCATTAGTAAAATTATCAACCCCAGATTGCTTAAAAAGATAGCAGTAAAAGCAAAAGGCCGCATCTTTCTCTATGCTATATTCTAACCAATCAAAATCATCAAACCATGTTTTCTGGAAACATCTAGAAATCTTGCCTTGTTGTTTACAGGGAAAATTATAACCGGTTGGTTGACATGGACCCTTTAATTGAAATGCCCTTCTCACATCATCTCTAACTTTGAAATCATACTTTTCAATTGGCTTGCGTAACCCCGGATCGGCAATAATGTCATCCGAACTAATTTCAGCCCTAGTACAAGCTTTCTTTTGTGTCTGTGCAACAGGACTCACATTAGAAATTGAAGGGTAATCTTGTTGTCTAGGCTCAATTGGTAATTTTTGAGTTCATTTTTTTCCGAGTTGAAATTTGAACTTTTTATTTTGAAACTTCCATTTTAAAAGTTTCATGATTTGATTTTTTTTCCTGAATTGAAATTTTTCGAGTAGATTTTTTTTTGTTAGGGCTGAAATTTTTCGAGTAGATTTTTTTTGGTTAGGGGGCGTTGAGGCAGCTTCCGGCGTTCCACCTCGCCGAAGGGATGCTCAGGGACAAAGGAGAACAGGGATTCAAAATTCGTCGAAATTTTGGTTTTCGGATCCCCCGAATTCAAAATTTAAAAAAAATTTGATTTTGCTACAGTAATTTCAAAAATTTCGGCGAAATTCGGGCAAATTTCGCCGAAATTTCAGGTTTTTAATCCGGATTTTCAAATTTTTTGGCCGGATTTGAACGGAATGGGTCCAATAACCCTTAACAAAGTCTTGTTACATGAAAATTTGATTAAAAACTAATTTTTTGAGATTTTTAAAATTTAGGCACAAACACTGCCAGATTTTTAAAACATTTTACAAGCCTGATAATCATCTGAAAAAATTATGGTACTATCTCTTGTTGTTTGGGATCATAGAAAAAAAATTTCAAAATAATTTAACATCATTTGTTATCTTCAAAAAATCAAAAACAGAATGGACATAATTGGGAAAGTAAACTTGTTAGATTTTTCTAAATTTTCTTGAGTGTGATCATCATCTAACATTTTTATTACAGATTAAGAACTTCCTCAGTACCATTTTATAAATTTTTCAAAAAATTTCAACTTTGTTGGTTTGCTCAATAAAATCTATCAATGCAGTAAGCACTAAACTTAATTTGTTGTATTATATTTCAGAAATCAATTCATTTGAGCTAAGGATTTATCAGGCAATCGAAATATTTTTATAACTTTTTTAAATTTTGTTTTTCAAATTTATTTGAGCTAAGGATTCTTATGTAAAATTTTCAACTCAAAATATTTCTCCAGGAATTTATAAAAATTCTGACTCTCTGTTTTTGAATTTTTAAATGTCTTAAATTAATTTATTAATTTCTGATATTTTTAATGTTGATGCATTTATTGCTGGGGAAGATAATATAAAATTTTCAGATTGAAATTATGACAGAATGTTTTCATTTAATTCTGACATTGAACTTAATTTGTTGTATTATATTTCAAAAATCAAACAGAGAAAGAACATAAATGGCACTGTAACTTCTACAAATTTTATAAATTTTCTGGAGTGTGATCATAATTCCAAATTTTTATGGGATATTAACCATTTCCTTGCCACCCTTATGTAAAATGTTTAAAAAATTTAAACCTTTTTTATTGCTAAATTAAATCTATGTATTGATCATCGGTCTGTTAACAGGATAGTAGCACTGTTTGCATTTTTAAAAATTCATGAAACTTGATCATCATATGAAAATTTTATGAGAATATTATGGATGTGTCAGGACCATACAGAAAAAGTTTCAAAATTTTACAAGCTCGTTTGTTCTAATTTTCATCGGATGAAACTTGCCGCTCAGCGCTTTACCAAGACAGTACCAATGTTTGAATTTTTAAAAATTCCTCACATTTGATAATCATCTGAAATTTTTAAAGAAATGTCATAAGTATGTTAGGAATCTCCATAAAAAATTTCAGAATGTTCTAATGTCGTTTGTACTATTTTTCATCCGGTTCAAACTTGCCGATCAACGTTTCATCGGGACAGTACCAATATTTGAATTTTTTAAAAATCCACAGAACTGATAATCACCTGAAAATGTTATGAGAACATCTCTAATGTGTCAGGAACCTACAAAAAAAATTTCAAAATTTTTCGACATCGTTTGAACCAATTTTCAGCCAATTCATTTTGACCGAAATTTCGGAAAATTTCGGCGAATTTCGGGGTAATTTCGGCGAAATTTCGGAAATTTCGGTGGAAATCAAACCGGATTTGAATTTTGAATTTTGAATCTCCTCCGGCCGAAATTTCCGAATTTCGGCCGAAATCTCGGCCTGGTCCGGTTTTTCACATGCAAACGAAAATTTGAACCTTGAAGGAGAAGGCCCGTGTCGTGCTAGTAATGGATTAGGGAGCGTCCGTGCATAGCTAGCGACGAGGTTGAAACGTGCTTGCCTGGTCCTCTGCGCGCGTATTGTGCTAATGTGCTTAGGCGAAGCGGAGAGGGGATGAGCCCACAGGCCTCTTTACTCCTGAGCGAGACGAAGCAACCCAGGATGCCAAGCCCAGCGTTTAGACCCAAAATAAATTGCTCCTTGCGGTGCTACCCTCCAGCGAGGATCAAATTTTCGTCGAATTTCGGAAATTTCGGATTTCGGGCCTGGCCGAATTATGAAGTATCGGCTGAGTTTAAATTTTTTAAAAAAATTTAAATTTGCTACAGTAATTTCAGAAATTTTGGTGAAATTTCGGGAAATTTTAAATCCGGATTTGACCGGAATTAGTCCAATAACCTTAAGAAAGTCATCTTACACGAAAATTTGATGAAAAACAAATTTTTTGAGATATTTTAAAATTTAGGAAAAAATATTGTCAGATTTTTATAAAATTTTACAAGCTTGATAATGATCTAAAAAATTTATAATATCATCCATAGTAGCGTAGGATCATACATAAAAATTTTCAAAATAATTGAACATCATTTGTTATCTTTAAAAAATCAAAAACAGAATGGACATAATTGAGACAGTAAACTTGTTATATTTTTATAAATTTTCTCGTGTGTGATCATGATCTAAAATTTTTATTACAGATTAATAATTTTCTCAGTACCATTCTGTAAAATTTTCAAAAAAAATTCAACTTTCTTTGTTTGCTCAATAAAATCTATCAATGCAGTAAGCACTAAACTTAATTTGTTGTATTATATTTCAAAAATCAAACAGAGAAAGAACATAAATGGCACTGTGCCTTATAAGAATTTAATAAATTCACTAGAGCGTGATCATAATTCAAAATTTTTATGAGATATTAAGCATTTCCTTTTCACCCTTATGTAAAATTTTTTAAAAATTTAAACCTTTTTTATTGCTAAAGTAAATCTATTATTTATCATTGGCCTTTTAACAGGATAGTAGCACTGTTCGAATTTTTAAACATTTATGACACTTGATCATCATATGAAAATTTTATGAGAATATTATGGATATGTTAGGAACATTCATAAAAATTTTCAAAATTTTATAATCTCGTTTGTTCTAATTTTTATTCGGATGAAACTTGCCGCTCAGTGCTTTACCAAGACAGTACCAATGTTTGAATTTTTAAAAATTCCTCACATTTGATCATAATCTGAAATTTTTACTTAAATATAAAAAATATGTCAGGAATCTCCACAAAAAATTTCAAAATTTTCTAACGTCGTTTGTACTATTTTTCATCCGGTTCAAACTTGCCGATCAACGTTTCATCGGGACAGTACCAATGTTTGAATTTTTTAAAAATCCACAGAACTGATAATCACGTGATAATTTTTTGAGAACATCTGTAATGTGTCAGGAACCTACAAAAAAAATTTCAAAATTTTTTGACATCGTTTGAACTAATTTTCAGTCAGTCCATTTTGTCCGAAATTTCGAGTAATTTTGGTGAAATTTTGGAAATTTCGGTGCCAAACAAACCGGATTTGAATTTTGCTTTTTGAATTTTGAATGTATTTCGGCCGAAAAACCGAAATTCGACTGAAATTTCGGATTTCGGGAGGGTCCGAATTTTTTCACAAAACGAAAAGTTGAACCCTGCCCTCCAGTACGCAACGCAACTAGAGGAAGCTTTGGCCTTTTTGCCTCTTGCCTATTTTTTTTTCATGTTTAGTCTTAGTTCGAATGAAATTACAAACCTAGCAGCTTTCTAACCATGAAACAGTGGTAGATATATATTGTTAGAAGTGAAAATGGGTTAGATATTTTCCTCCTAATCCGGAGCCGGATCCGATCCGGACCGGATTCAGAAAGGGATTTGACTATCCCTTCGGATCCGGAAACTTGAATCCGGATTCGGGATCGAATTCGGAACATGCAATATTTAGAAAATCTAGGACGGGAACTGAACATTGGGTTATTTTTCTATTCGGTTATGACATTCAGGTTCAGATATTCGAATAAGTAAAATCATCCAATGATTTGAGATTGATCTTGTTAGTTACTTGATGTGGTAAGCAGTTATCTATTCCCGGTCTGAATCCATTATATATCCATCCCTTGTTCGTATTCCGAATAACCTAGATTTATATCCGTTTTCGGCTAACCCATATTCGATTCTAAATCCGAGAAAAATATATGGGCAAGGATACAGAAAAGAGCAATATCTACCCGTATCTGACCCGTTTTCACTACTATCTATCATGTTATCCTATTGTAGCAAGTGGACCTGTCACGCTCCCATTCCGCAGCAGATGGATCTACTATGGTCCTATACTATGGCAGGTGACCCATGACGTCTGTCACTCCGGCGATCGAGAAAGAGACTAGATTTGCAAATTCGTATAAAAGCTAAAAATACCAAAAAAAAAAAAGAGTACAAAGTCAAGGCTTCCAACAAGCGGTGGCAGAAGCTACCGCACAGCGTCAATTTGTTACCAAAGCTCTTTCGTAGCGACAAAATTACTGTAATTCGGCAAACTATAATAACCAACCGGCAACTCTACCGAATATCAGAGCATTTAGGTAGCAGTAAAAGACGGCAACAAACCGAGTAACAAACAGCTGAGCAGTAGATCAAAGCCCATTCTGAGGAACAGGGTAAAACTGAATTACGGCACAGCGCGACGACTACAACATGTCCCCAAGTCACCGAGTCTGGACAACACGACATGTGAGACTGAGAAATCAATCCTTAGAGGTAATAGTGGGCGAGCAGTGGAGCTGCCACGGTTGCTACAAAGACGGCTGCCGACACTGGAGACCTCGCCGCGGCGGCCTTTGGTGGCGAAGCAGTCGCGCTGCCGCTTGACGACGGTCCCCCCGCAGATGGAGAAGGCGCTGGTGCTGCAGTGACAAAAGGTTATCAGAACCAAGCAATTCAAGTTTGAAGAGACACTGGATACAAAAAGGGTACAATGTGAATGCTTAAGGATAACTTGATTGTTAAATCTGATATTTCTGCCATTCCAGAGTCGTTCCCTGCCCGCGTTAGATCTTTCCTGTGCAGGTACTTAAGGCTCCCTTTGCCCGCGTTAGTTGGGGAGGAGCTAGCTAATAGAAACTGGCTTAGGCAACTATGCAGAATCAAAACCGGAACGCAGCTTGACGAATTCATTTGCTTGTGGCAAGCCATTCAACAGGTTCAATTGTAAGTAGATGTCCAAGATGTCATTGTCTGGAAATGGATGCCAAACAGAGAGTACTCAGCCAAAATGGCGCATTTGATCCAATTCCATGGTGCCATGTCGGATCACAATCACAAACTTATTAGGTGCGCGAGCGCTGAAGGAACATGTAGGTTCTTTACATGGCTATTTATCTGGGATATGATCTCACAGCCGACAAACTTACATCAAGGGGCTGGCCACATAGCGCTGC
The DNA here is from genome assembly GCA_036346375.1 of Guadua angustifolia. Taxonomy (NCBI): domain Eukaryota; kingdom Viridiplantae; phylum Streptophyta; class Magnoliopsida; order Poales; family Poaceae; genus Guadua; species Guadua angustifolia. Next base: position 39,160 of record JAYEVE010001164.1, on the reverse strand, counting down.
TACATTCTGTGTGGATCGGAGTCCGAATCGGCAAGCCATTTGCTCTTGCTTAGCCCGTTCACAAAACAGGTTTGGGCAATAGTTCTTGGTTGGATGCAGATAGATCACCCAACTCCTGACCATGGCTTCGCCATGCTTGGTGCAACTGTTTGGTGGTGTGCAGTCCATGTCGCCGTCATAAGGCAACGTCAAAAGGAGATCGATGGCGTTGTAATATACGGCTTCTGAAATCTCTGGAAAGAGAGGAATAACAGGATCTTCAATAACTCCTACCAAGCAATGCAGATGGTGTTCAATAGCATTGCTCGGGATGTGCAAAACCGAACGTTTTGTGAAATGATGACGTTTGAGGATTAGGGCTAGACTTCGCCAACGTCGCTGCTGGGATAGGCAGACATCCTCCTTTCCAAATGCCCAACGGCAACTAAATGATCCGATGCTCTCTTCCCTTTTCTTGTCATTCCATTCTCCTAGGTCTCCTCAGTTGTTAACCCCCCCCCCCCCCCGCCCCACAACCCCATCCGTTTGTATCTCTCTTCTAACTGATTGCAGCGACTCATCACTACTCTGTACTGTGTTATTTTGCTCTCCTCTTTAATGCATGGCATAGCTCCTGCTATTCCATTCAAAAAAAGAGGAATAGGCAAAAGCTTTCACATCCTCCAGCATTTCTCATAGTTTCGACAACAGCCACATGTTTCAACCACAAATTTCTACTTGTTAGAGCAAGCTCAACCCACCCCTTATTCTAAATTATAAGGAGAATTAGAAAAATGTAACCTCCAACCTAACCCTTATAAGGAATCTCTATTTTTGGGAGACCCCTTCTCACCCCTATATTTAGGGGTTTTATTCGTTATTTCTATTTTTAGTAAATAATTCATGGGTGCAAAGTAATAATAATATTTAGATAAATAATAGGGGTGAGTAATAGGGAGTGTGAGTTGGAGACAAATTTTATATAGAGTGCCCCTAATTTTTACACCACCCCTAAATGAGTGATTTAGGGGGAAAATATAAGGGTTTGGGTTGGAGTTGCTCTTATTCCAGCTATCAAAATACCTGTAAACCCCTGGATTGTTCACACCTACTGTATTTCAGAGCGAAAGAAGCGTCGATAACAATAACGGCATGGAAAGCCACAGAATTGTCAGCTTGCTACGCTACAAGTTCTCTTCACATGAAACAAAGAAGAACAAACAGCACACATGCAAATGAACCGAAATGTCTAGAGAGTGGCCTGATCAGCCAGAATGCCAGATATAACCGTTGCACGATCGACCTCTAGCGAGTGGCAATCAACATCGCAAGTTTGGTCACAGATCTAGTCAAGGATTTTCATCCTAGGAGATCGGAGGTATGGCCATGGATGCCGTACGTCGTTTCTCCACAACGTGGTCCAGCAAAACTTTGGCTGTCTACTGTGATTGAAAGTTTCAACTAGCATGCACCCGTGACTTAGTTTGCATCATGTGCCCCGTGACTACAGTGACAACAACTGATGCAGATCTCTAGGAGTTAACTAGTACTACCACTATTCTTCTGCACAATGCTAAGTGCATTACCTCAAATGGGAGGGTGTTAAAATACCATTTCTAGCTTCCGATTCCTCGTGACAATCGATGTCGATGGTGAGTGCTAACCTAAGAAAGTAGTGTCGCACTGCATGCCTGTGCTACAGAAATGGAGTATCCAGCCATTCAGCCAAGAAAGGAGTATTATCTTGGAGGTTCAGCTCTAACATCGAAAAAACAGTACACGGGCGAGGCCTTGGAGACATGCTAATGCAGTTGTGCTTCCAAAAGAACGACTAGGAAATGAATCAATCGCAAAGATAGAGGTAACGGAAATGGATGATACAGCTGCTAATATGAATCTGTCTGCACGACATGTGACGATCGTGAAAGTTTCTTTGAGCTTATATGCCATTGTCCATATCTTTTGGCTCTACACAATTCACATGCAATCGCTCACAAAGATACAGGGTAACGGAAAAGCTGAGGATATAATTCTGCTTTGTTTGCGGACAAAGAACACTATGGGCTATGGCCCCATTTATGCCATCCTCGTGAACCGAAGGGAACTCTACTCATGTCAAGGAACAACGCTTCTTCCTTTTTTTCGTTGGTTAGAGCTCGCCTTTTTCTAGCAGAAAGACAGCTCACTTTTAACAATTAATTAAGATTTTTCAGTTAAAGTTTACATCTAAGTAAACAAAAAGTTGTTTTCTTCATACTTTTCGAACAAACCATAAAAACTCGGGTACGTAGATGCGTGAGTTCGTAATAATTTTCCTGTGAGATCGAAGCACGTATCTTTCTAGGCTACTACTGAGATCAGATAGACATCGCAGCATCAAAACATTAAGACAGCCGGAAGTAGAAACGGATTCACAACAAAAAATAAAGAGTAGTGAGATGATGATGTAAAGAAGAGAATTACCTTCAGTAGGAGGGGCACCCGGACCCGGCACAACTGCAAGCAAACAGCAGAAAAAAGTTAAATCAAACCAGAATTTTCTGCCACAACCTGAGAACCTCCATGCGAAAACCCCCAATAAAAATCGAAGAGACGATAAAATTCCTAGTAGAACAACACGATTTAAGCCGGGTTTCTTGATGAAAAAAGAAAATATTAGGATTAGGCAGGTAACAACTTTCTACTTGAAGGTGGTAAAATTTTAGCCAAACCCTGGTCAAGAAAACCCAAGGAAAAACAGAGCAAACGGCAAAAGCACGGTGCTCACTGTGGCACTTGCTGAAGGCGTTGGTGGAAGCGCCGCAGGCGGCGGGGAGGCCGAGCACCCGGGTCATGTTGAGCGGTATGGGAAGGCTCTTGGAGGCGAAGGCGGCGCAGAGGCAGTCCACGACGGCGGGGTCGCTGACGGCGGTCTTCAGCTCCCCGCAGCAGGTCTTGGACGGCAGGTTGGACGCATTGCTGGGCTGCACGTAATCCAGGCAGTCGCTCAGCCCCAGGAACGCCATCTGGCAGTCCACCGCCGGCGCCGGAGCCGGGGTGGCCGCCCCTGCGGCGACGGCGAGCGCGAGGAGGAGGAGGCACGCCCCTGTGGCGCTGCCGGCGAGAGCCATGGCTGTGCTGGTGTGCGCTCGAGTGCGAGAGAAGTGGAGGGTGGCGTGCGGTTGGGATGCGGGGGAGTGGAGAGGACGTCTCTTGGACGGCAGGAGGTGTGTAGGTTTATAAAGGTTAGATGGTGACGGTGGGATGCCTACGGCGGCGAGGATGGTAGTCAACGGAATCACATTTTCGTCCGCTTCACAAAAATGCGTTATTTTGGATACTGTAGTCAATTTTTTTAAACTTTAACTAGTTCAATGCCCGTACGCTGCTACGCAAAATAAAATTGGTAACGAAACATAAAAGTCAAGTAATAAAAGAAAATTATGCTACAAGATCAAACATCTATTTCTCCTGATTACAAAAGTTTTTATGGTTTCTCCTTCGGTATGAATTAAAACCAAATATATTTCAACCACAGTGCCATGTAAAACTTGGATACACTTGAGGGACACCTTGAAACAAGACATTTAGGTCTGCAACTGATTGACTATGATGATATTTCAACCACAGTGGGAACCTTACAAAGAAATGCAATAAATCATAGGCATAGCCATACCTCTAATGTGTTCAATAGTTTCTTCAGTTATAAGAGGTTCCTGTGAGTCTACATGATAGAAAACCAGAATAGGAACCCCCAAGTTCTCTGCCGTGAAATACACCAATCAGAACGGCTGGAGGTCATGGCAACAATCCTATTTTCACTGAATGTTACAACACGTCAAGCAAGTGGTCTCCTTATGAAACAACACGCAATAGCAACAGAACAAAAGTAATGATAAAGAGGATTAGGTCATTGCACATTAGTATGAAAAATATGACTTGACAGCGTGTACAAAGAAAAATTCATTCGACAATATAGCATGAAACCAGATTTGCAAATGCTTGACCATAACACATGAAAAATCAAACAATCACTTGCCAGGACTAATAAGTAGCAATCAAGACAAGATTAGCATAGAGAAATTCAATGCTCTTCTACCAAAGCAAGTGCATAAGAAATATGCAACAAACAAACATGCAAAACAACATTGGCAACCAAGTGGTATTATATTGAACTTGTCGGCATTTCAAGCAGATTAAATGTTCAAACCGAGAAATTCAAAGGAGACAACAAACTATTTTCAAACATAGATTCCAAAGCGCTTAAAATACTTGAGAAGGGATCCAAGTCACTCGTTTGATTGCATCCAAGCCAATCCACCATGTTGTCGCCCATTCACGAACCCCAGCTCCAATGTCAAACTGCAAACCCAAATCTCATATTGCGACTCAAACGAACCATATTTGCCATGGTTCACGGTTATAAGAACACATTCTCACGAGTAGATATTAGATTCTCGTCAAACTCACAAATTCCACCCACCCCTTAAAACCTCACGTTAGAGAAGCCTCAGCAACTACCATGCCACTACAAACTGAATGAAGAAATACTAATTATGGAAGATTACTAAAGGAAAATTTTTGCATAACAACATGCTCATAGGATTGACAGGACATTTGTACCACTTATAAAATAATCAATTGGCATGGCTTTGCACTTGTAACACATCAACAGTTTCGACTTAACACTATGCCGCAGCGCAGTAACCATTCGCACATAACAAGATCTAAACAGAGGCTAGTTTAACGAAAGCATTTTCTCACCGAGTCAAATCAACGACACTAACCGATCTGTGATGTCTAGCACAACACACAACGGATAATAAGATTTTCGTGGCCTTGGGGGGATTCGAATGATACCGTTAGCGCGGTGCTTGAAGCCGTAGCGCTCCATCTGGAAGTCACAGTTCTTGGTGCCGAGGTGGACGTCGGCGGCGAGCATCATCTGGATGTCCTGCTCTCGCTGGGACAAATGCCAGCGCCATCGCCGCCACCATCGCACTCCTTTGTCGGAGGTTAGGGTTTCGCACTTGCGCTTTGCAGAGGGAGCGGAGGAGGAAGAGAGGCACCGTGACGGAGGTGGCGGCGTCGCGAGGTGTTTGGGGCTGGACCTTTATATGGGCGGCTCGTTTGGAATAAAACCCTAGCGAGAGATCTACGTTTTCCTTTCGCCTCTATCTCGGCTTTTCCGAGCGTGAGAGGGACCAATTTGCGGGCGGAGATAGGACTTAGGCAATGGGCAATGGCACGAGGCCTAGCCTAACAAGCAAATGAAAAACACTCTATAGTTAGGGTTTCGCTTTGCATCAATGGATATTGGGCCTAGTAAACGGCGTGGGCCGCGCATGGGTGGAGCATAGATGTGAGGGGGGTGTAGGGTGAAGAACGGACGCATCACCACCAACTCAAAATTAGAAGTAGTAGAGATTATCTATTTTTTAAAAAACACTTAGATTAGATGTATGATAATCATATGTATAGATTCGTCTCAAAACGTACTTTCTTAAAATTATAATTTTATTGGAATTTTTAAATATATTACAACAGAATTAGTGGTTAAAGTTGAGTTTTAAGAACCATGTCAATATCTAAAACAATAACTATTTAAGTATCTCTACTACTTTTAATTAGGAGTAGTCGGTGGCGGCAGTTCGTTCTTCACCATTCCCCTCCCCCATCGCTCGACCCATCGTCCCCTGACGAGAGATTTAGTATTTTGCCACTTCAAACATGTGGCTTCGTAAATTTGCCACTAGACCTACATTTCATTGACTCAGATGGTCCTATATATCATTGACTCAAGTGGCATCATAATCAAAGAGTCAATCTTTAAAGTGGCAAATAACTAAATTTTTCCCCTGACCGCACCTCTCACAGTCAACCGCCCTGTCTCTCCTCACCCCTCACGCCCTTCGCCCACGCCCGCGTGGGCTCATCCCACTCCATGCTAGGGGTGTAAATGGGTCGGGCAATACCCGACCCTTACCCGTACCCGGATGCAAAAGTACCCTAATGGAAAACTATTTTACACTACCCGCGATGCACGGTAGTACCGGTAGGTTAGGTTCAGGTTCGGTAGGGTACGGATCGGCAATACCGGCAGTACGGTCGGGTACGGTACCGGATAATTTTCACAATTCGGGTATCTAGCGGGTACTACTAATTTCCAAATTTTGATGAAATTATATTGACAAAAAAATAGATCAAACAATGTCAAAAAATTTTGAAATTTTTTTTGAATGTTCCTGACATATCAAATATGTTCTCATTAAATTTTAAGGTGATTATAAAATTTGAGAAATTTTTAAAAATTCAAACATTGCTACAATCCTGATAAAACGCTGACCGATAAGTTTGAACCGAATGAAAAATTAGAACAAACGAGGTTATAAAATTTTGAAATTTTTTGTGGATGGTCCTGACATATCTATAATATTGTCATAAAATTTTCAGATGATGATCAAATGTCATGAAGTTTTAAAAATTCGAAAAGTACTACTGTCCTGTTAAAAGGCTTATCGGCAAATTTGAACGAAATGAAAAATTATCCAAACTATATTATAAAATTTTTAAAATTTTATATAATGATACTGATGAAATTAGTAATCTCTCAAAAAAATTTGAGATCATGATCGCACTCAAAAAAATTTATAAAATTCTGACAAGGTAAATGTCTCAATTATGTTCTATTTGCTATCAACCTAAACAAGAGGAGTACATGACCTGGTTTCCTAGACTACAGATGCTTGTGATTTCACGTTGTTCAAAACTATTGTCATTACCTCCTATTCCTTTGGGATTGCCCCAAGTTTCTCTCCTCCAATTCAACTCTGTGTTGAACTATGTATGTGAATTTCACTTTATGTATTGGACTTTGTATTATATCTATACCCCTTTATAATTCACCAGTTGATTCTTTTCTACATCCACATAGTATTCACACACCAAAAAATCCTCCTTCCTCAAAATCAAGCGCTAAGATGTTTTCTCAGAGCACTTCATCAAATCTAATGGTCCTAATCAACTGGTTCATCTTCTAATCTTCTCTGAATGACTAATCCCAAGAATCGCCTCGCTTCAAGACCGATCGCGGCCAACCCCCTCCCTTCCCCATTCGTGCAATCACGCCGCGCCCGCCTCCCTCCCTTCCCTCCTCAAGATCGATCGCGCCCACCGCCCGGCCTCCCTCCCATCCTCCTCACACAAGACAGATCCTCCCCCCTCCCATCCCGTCGTCAAGCTCTCCGCGTTGAGAAATTCGACACGCCAACACCAAAACCACCTCCGAACCGAATCAAAACGCCCAAAAAACACAATGAGAAGGAAGGAACAGTGGGCGGCGGGATGGAGCAATGCCACAGCAGAATGACGGAGCAAGGCGACGGCTCCATCAAGGACACCACCTCTGTTAGCCTCGCGAACCTCAACTCCGACTTCAAGGTCCGGATCCGTAACTCCCTGTGATTCCCCCGCTTTTTTCCGGATTTTTAACCTAAGTTTGGTCAAATTCATCCAAACCCTAATCTTTTTCCTCAACTAAGCGAGTTGGTAGCGCACGAGCCTTGGATCTGCGTTTTGATCGGAATTTGCTCGGTGTGTGCTTTTGTAGGATCTGGATGTGGCGATCGTGAAGGCGACTAACCACGTGGAGTGCTCGCCAGGAGCGCCACTTGCGCAATCGGCGTCAAGGTACGAACGAATCGAACGAGTTAGGGTTTGCGCCGCCGGCGAAGGATGGGGTTCCGCTTTCACCGATGCGGGAGGATGGTCGGGTGGTTTTCTCCCGTGGTGTGACGTGATCCGTGCCCTCGACTCTGCGTGGCAGCACGACATGTACTCGGAGGTCGCAATGGCAGCGGTGGCGGAGGGTCTCGCCATCGAGACCGCACAAAGCTCTACATCTCCAATTTGGACTTGGTGTCAAACGAGGACATCAAGGTATACGGGTCACCAGATCGACTGTTCAATTGTTGTTTCTAATCAATTGATTGTATAAACGCCATAAATAGTTGGCTTAGCTAGGTTATTTTCTAGATATGGCAGATGCTTGAGTGAAGTTAAGAAAACCATAGATAGTTAGCTAGACATGCGATTAGCTAGGTTATTTTCTGGATCTGGCAGTTGCTCGAGTAAAGTTTAGTAAATATGTTTTTAGCCATGATGCTAGCTTCGATCTGTTGTAAGACAGAGTTAATTTGTCTTTTAACCGTGGAGTCTTTGCTTGTTTGTGAAAAATGACTGGGTTTTGTTCTTACTTGTAGTGAACCATGAATAGTTTGGTTGCATATGTTGTTCCTGTGTTTTCAAGGTGTGTGGATTCAGACCAAGTGTAATTTTAAAGCAGAGATCTATGTCTAGACATTCCCTGTTCTTCAGTTTCACTGCTGTAACCTTTTTTTGGATACATTTGCACCTTTCTGTAGTATACTGTTTGCTTCAATCACTTACAAATTTGCTCCTTATTTTGAATCCTAAAATTTGCAGCTTATCTTGAATGCTCAATTTGTTTAGTTCTCTTATCCATAATTCCATATGATATGCGTCTCTATATGATGCCCTTGTAATTTCCGTGTTATAGGTCAAAACTTTGTGTTTCATAAAATTTTATTGTTATGTCAATTACACGTAGCAGACATTACCTGAACTCTATTTACAATATTAACTCATTGCCTTGTTAAACATTTTGCTGAGTATTTTCTGTATATGATGATACAGGAGCTCTTCTTTGAGCTGGGTGATCTGAAGCGATCCTCAATTCACTATGACCGAAGTGGGAGGTCTAAGGTATGGATGCAATCTTATGCTTTCTTTGTTATGTGTCTGTTTTCTGTGATGTTTGACTTTGCTATTTCTCACAGGGAACAGCTGAAGTTGTATTTGCAAGGCGTAGTGATGCTGTTGCAGCGGTGAATAAATATAACAATGTGCAACTTGATGGTAAGCCTATGAAGGTAGAGATACTTGGGACCAATACTCCTACAGCTGCAGCTGCTCTTCCAGCCAATCATGGAGGCCATGTTAGGAATGCTCCTAAGAGGTATGTTTTTGGTAGCTGCGTTGCGTAATTTATTTATGAATTATCAGCTTAGTCCATTGCAATATTGAATATGTGCATTTGTTTGTTTGGTAAAATTGTGCATAATTGCTGGCCTTATGATGTTGAATGTGAGGGCTGATGTTACTATATTTATTCGCTATAAGTGATAATCATGCAGCGCAGAAGAGCACTTGCATGTGATCCATTGCATCATGTCCAGAAGTTTTGTCCATTAATTTGACATGTAAAACTGTCATTCGCATCTTGTATCCATCATAACATAAATGGCTGCTGTTTGGCAGAGTGTGTACACTATGTCTATTTTCTTTTAGCTCATTTGATTCTCTTGATTGAATACTTGATGCAATTTGTCCTGGAATCTGGAAACAGGATGGAAATGGAGACTGAACTGAGAAGCAAAACCACAGTTTTGAAGTTTGAACCTGATCCTGATGATTCCTCAAATGCTATTCTGAACCAGGAGCGTGGCATTGATGGGAAGCACAGTAGAAAACCTGATCCTGATGATACTACTTGTGGGGTTGTTTTGGAATCAGGAAATAAGATGGAAGTGGAGACTGAACAGAGCAGAAACTCCCTGATGTTTGCAACTGATGTTCTGGTTATTGTCAATTCCTTTGTGTTGTTAGGGTATTTATTCATATTGGTTGTCAATATATTCTTCTCATCTTATGTTGTTTGAATCTTGAATTATTTTACAGAAAGGAGGCAAGCTGAATCTGCTAGGATCCGTAACAAGTACCTAGATAGAATTCCTGTAATAGTCTCTAGCTTTTTTTGTCCTTATGCATATGTCTTTATTCAGGTAGAGAAAAGGAAAACATACTTCCTCATGGACCCAAACCAAGTCATGCAGTAACCTGTTGTGCTCCTCAGGTACAGTCTTTTTTTTATACTGAATGACTTTTTTTGTAGTGACTGATAAACAAATTGAAGATGTTAAGATCTGACAAGTGTTTGGGTGAGAGTGAAAGTAAGAAGAATATGTTGCAAGATTGTAAATTTTAATATACACATACATTCGATTTCTACCACAATTCTCCAGAAAAACTTTTGTAATCGGAAAAGATAGATGTTTGATCTTGTAAATCAATTTTCTTTTATTGCTTACCTTTATGTTTCATTATTAATTTTATTTTTCGTAGCAATGCATGGGCATTGAACTAGGATGATTCCGGTGTGGCATCTTTAGCTAACATCCCTGATAGCTGGCGGTTTTTCCGATTGGAATTGTAGTAGGGTTTGGTCCGAAATAGCGTGGAAATCGATTTGGTTTGCTTTGGTTAAGATGGACGGATTGCACGATGATTATATATATATACTAGCTGCATTCAGCTTGAAATGCGCCGCAATTTTGTTGCACTCTGAATTGGATGACACATGATTGGTGGTATTTAGAATTGCTTCACATGGTTCAGACAACAGAGTTCAATTTTAGTTTCAGTTAAGCTTGGTTTGAACCCTGCCCCACTGCTTCGCCACTCAGTGTGCTGCTTTGTTTTGCTCATCATCTGATGTGATGCGAGGTGGTGGGTGAGTGCAGATCGAGGTGGAGGCGGACAGGTCCGTGGTGGATGACATCACCAATCTGGAGTCCATCTCCGAGGGCTTCCGCCTTGTGGCCATTGATGGGGAGGAGGTGGATGATGCTGACGAGTCAGCAGCTTTGAGGGCACAGGAGAAGTCTGACGAGGAGCTCGCGAGGATGCTTCAGGTGCGGCGTGATTAATTAACATCCCTGATAGCTGATGGCTTCATTTGGAATTGGGGCATGTGTTTGTCAGGAATAGTGTGAAAATTGATCTGGTTTGCTTTGGTTAAGTTGCGCAGATTGTGTGATAATTTTGATTTTGGCAGTGGCTTGTAGGGGCCACTTGGTTTTGCTTGGTTTGGTAGGGTAGTGGGTTGGAGGTTGGAGGAAACAAGTGTTAAATTAGCTGCATTTAGCTTGAATGGTATGCAATTTTGTTGCACTCTGGCTTGGATGACACAGGAATGTTTTAGTATTTAGAATTGCTTCAAATCATTTAAACACCAGAGTTCTATTAGTTGTGGTTTGAATCAGGTGGGAAGTGTCTGAATCCAATTCAGTTGTAGAGTAACTTGAGTAAATCTAGGTTCTTAGGTAGAACACTGAGCACTTGAGTGCTGTCATTCAATTGGGGAGTGAGCTGGACTAACAAACATGCCAGTTTGGTGAAACATGGGTACAACATTCCTCCATTGCAGTTTGGATGGTGTAGGCATTTTTGTACTGTTTGCAATGGCTGGAGATCTGTTTTGTTTAATTGGAAACTGGAAAGGAGCAGAGACAAGTTTTGATTTAGGTGGGGCTTGACTACATTTTGTTCAAGTTTGACGCCTCACGCAATTTGAGGTGGGCCACGTGGCCCTTGTGTGGTTTTGTGTCCTGTGTGTTGTGCATCCGGCTCCTAATTGAAAACAACAATATCAACAGATCACAGCCTCATGCTGCACGGCTAAATCCAATATATGCTGCCTATGTCTTTGTTTTCACTGTGGTTTTGGTGGGGACTGTGTGGGCCTGTTGCAAATTTAGAATGAGAAGGGTTGATGCACGGCTAAATCCAATATATCCACGATTGGGATGTTGAAGTAGTGTCGAGATCATCAGACAAAAAATTGTTCACAGTTTTAAAGCAAATGGTCTTTCTGCAAAATCTCAAAATATAGCTGGTTGGGATGTAGATTGGGATGATTAGGTTTTGGCAAAATGTGAAAATCTTGCTGTTGGTTATTGTGGAATGTGAGAAATGCAAGCCAGTCCAATTGAATAATACCCTGCACAATGGGCCTTGGATTAAGCCTAACATGAAGGACAAAATTGCTTGATATTGAGAGTCGATATCCTGAAAGAGTCTATATGTTTGTCGTTATCATGCGCTTTGCACAATAGCACGTTCTACTATTCATTTTGCTTCGAATCGATACATAATCATTAGTGACACAAAATCTGGTGGTGCTATTTAGTTACAAATAGTTTAATACTCCAGCGCAGCTTGTTGGATGGCATGTAAAAATGTAGCACTTTTTTTGGAAGTCGTCCAATGTTTTGTACGACAATTTTCATTTTCAATGGACTCTGAGCTCCGCATCGCAAGGTTCTTCATGTTGTCTCCGAGGCTTTACCAAAGCGGCCCTATTGCTGATGCCATTGTAAGTACACTTTCTATGTCTTGTATTAGTTCTTGAGAGATCGTGACTTGCTCGTTCCTTCTTGAATCGGCCATCAAAGAAATTACTCTGCAGCTTCTATACTTCTAAATACAAGCGGATCTCTTATACAATTGCGATGTTACTTTATGCACTTGTTTATGTAATCAACGATATAATAACTCTCTGTATCTTTCTTTTGTGCTTCTATCATAATCACATCTTACTACACTTGATTACCAAAACATATAACACCTTTTGCTTATTTGAATTGTATTACTAAATATCGCCGTAGCGTTAGCACGGGCATTATGCTAGTGATGTACTAGTGTGATAGTTGGATTGTTTTCATCGCGTGTTTCGATTCTAGGTATTTCGTGCACTACCCGATGAAGTACCATTGTCTCAGATATTATACCCATCCGCACACTACCCAAACCCGATTTCTACCCGTCAGAGAAAATACTACCGTTATCCGCACCTACCCGATTTTTACTACCGCGTGCATTGCACTCCAGGAGAAAAATTATTAGGTAGGGTATAGAATGACCTACTACCCGCTCAAACCCGACCCGTTTACACCCCTACTCCATGCGCGACACTCCTCCTATCATGAACCATCCGTACGAGGGTTTCGCCCTTCACCCCACCCTTCCGTCATGTTCCCATCCACGCGATTCGCCTAATAAAACTGTCTCGATCGCCACCCCATTCCTGTCGCGATCTCCTCACATTGGTGTTGGCTCTCCTCCCACAACGAGGAAGCGGCGTGGTGTCGCCACCACCGTGCGGAGGGCCTCAATTTCATGGCAATGAGATCGTCATAGAGGTGGCCAAAAAGCTCGATAGACATCGACACCGCCGCCTTCTCCGATCTTAGCCGTGTTCGCGCGACATGGACCTTCGATCAGGTCATCGTCGCTTTGCTCCTCATCCGGAGGCCGAGCGTGGTGCGGACTCGCCGTGGGTGCCCTACCCTCATCATCCTCACGCGCTAAACCGACTCCAACATCTTTTTGTGAGTGAGGTGATGCTGATCGCTCTCCATGTGTTTGATGAAATACTCTTTGTTGCTTTGGTTGGTAGTTCTTCACGTCCTCACGTCGTGATGTGCTAATGCTTTTGAGTGGTTGCTTCGTGCCTCCATTGCAGGTCAGGAGATGAGCTCTTGGATATACAAGGTGAGCATGCAATGCAAAAAATGCATGCTTTTTCTTTGAAATTTGAATTCTTTACTAGATTAGCTGCTTGCTTAAGTAACTTTGTATGGGTCTTTCCCTTCCAAGAACATAGTTGTTGAGCACAACAATGGGTGTGAAGGAGTATATGCAGGCTGAATTCGATAATGTCAAAGCTGAGATCGTAAGAGCGAATAAGGACCTTTTCTCTGGTACCATAACTTTTGATGATTTTCTATGGGCATTTGGAATACTCAGATCAAGGGTGTTTTAGGGCTCCATGGAGATAATCATACCATTTGCTGATCTGGTAAGATCTTCGAATAGAAATCTCATCAGCATGATCTAATATTTCTAATCCAAAAGGCTCCAAACGCCAACTTCTATTGTTGCAATGGGCATTCTTGTAATTTTGGTGAGTATGTTGTTAGTTAAAGCTTCAAATATTTTTCATTTGAGTGCTTTTATGTACTTTTTCACTCAGTACATGATACATTGATACATACACCTGGAAGATTGGGAATATATTCTGTTATAATCATTCAAGTGCTTTCCCAAATCAGATAAATCACAATGCTCATATTACCTCAAAAGAATCCTATTGGGAGATCAAAGGAAAGGGCCTCACCCTCCCCGGATCCCCTCCTCCTCCATGCTCGTCTCAGATCTGGCGAACGCGATGCACATCGCGGCGGCGGAGTAGGCCACGCCGACGAGCTAGGGTTCTGACGGGCGGCGCCGCTAGTCGGGGAAGATGTCGCAAGGTACGTCGTCGGTCCGGTTCCGTGCTGCGTCATCACAGATGGAGTACATCCCCAGTGGGTTACCGCTTGTGGCGTGCCCTAGATGCGGTGACCGGATTTTAGAGTTGGTGTCGCGATCAAAGAAGAATCCTGCTAGGGTATTTTTCAAATGTCGGAGGAATGAGCAAGATGTAAGTCGATTTTACTCTTTGTGTTCTTCGATGTTCTTAGATGTTCTTGTGTTCTTGGATGTTCTTGGAATGAGCAAGAATCCTGGTAGGGTTCTTTGTGTTCTTGGATGTTCTTGTGAGCTGGATCCTGCTTTTGATGTTCACAGATTCCTGGGAGGTGCATGTTCTACATGTGGCGTGAGCAATACCATGAGTTTCTTGCAAATTCGGGTATGGTCAACACTGGGAGTTTCTCTGAGAAGTTTGAACAAGTTGCCGACACTGACGGGATGAACTATGAGCGCAAGTTGGAGAGGATCATTATTGATCTGGACACAAGGATGTCGAAGATGTCAAGATTTCTTTGGATCATATTATGTGTTGCATTTTAGGTTTCTTTGGGTGTAGTAGTGTTGTTAGTTAAGTGATGATGTAATGGAATGATGTAATGCATTGTTGGCTTGAAATGCTATTTCAATGGAATGAATCAACATTTATATTCGAGTAAAGTGTCTTAAAACTATAATGTGCAGTTCTTCTTTAAGGACCAACGACTTACTTATCCACTCCTGATATGTGCAGTTCAGGGAATTGATCAATTGAATCAGTTGAATCAACCAAGTACTTTTCAACATACTTCATAGAATCATAGCCTCCAAATGACAGACACGAGATGAATTTCCAGAGACAAAAACTCTCCTGAAACATAGCACCAAATAAAATTTATGTTTGATTTCATGCAGTGACAATGTATGAAGAACTGCCCAGTTTGACAAAATTAACTGATAAACTGATCTGATGATCTGATGTAATTGACAAAATGAACTGGTAAACTGATCTGATGATCTGATGTAATTGACAAAAGTGATGACATTGTCACAGAACTGCAGTGCATGGTTTGGCTGCAACATGAACAGCATTACTTACAAAAAGCATGCTCTATGAGCATTACTGGATACAAAAAGCATGCTCTATGAGCAGCATTACATACAAAGTACAAACAACACTGAAGACTTGCAAACAATGCAAACAACACTGAAGACTACTTGGGGGTCATCTTTTTCTTCTTGGGGGTCATCTTTTTCCTTTTGTTTGCCTTCTGAGGACTAATCTTCTTCGATGCAGATGGGGTGGCAGTACTTGAGGCCTGAGATGGCTGGCTTGCCCCAGATGCTGGCTTGTGCATGCCTAAAAGGATGCTTATGCGGCTGCACAAACAAAACAAAGAAATATTATGCTTAAAGGGATGCTTATGCTGTATTGCAGACTTGAATGCTGCTACATACCTCCTTGTGACCACTCCAGGGCTATCATGTTGCACACCTGTATGTTCATCACTTTGATTGGTTCCATACCTACTGCCCCTGGATTTTCTCTTCCTACAACAGTGGACATTTCAGTGGTTAATAGTTAATGCAACAAGCTGTGATTCATACTGGATACAAAAAGATGAATCTTGCCTTTTCTTCGTTCCATTTAGTGGACATTTGTAGCTTGCTTGTCTGTGACCTACCTCCCCACATCTCTTACACCTAATAGGTCCTCTCACCATTGTCTTCTTCTTTGCCTAATCTCCTTTGGCACCAGAGCTGCTGCCACCTTCTAAGCAACTTTTTATCCTTAGCTTCCTTTGCCTCCTAGCAGATCTTTTTCCTAGAGGTGCCCCAACTGGATACAACAAATCGACTTTGGGCCAATGAGATTTGTCTGGTATTGGTTCTATGAGGCCTGCATAAGCCTGCTTGAATTTCTGGACAGTGTAGTACTCATGCACATAATCCTCCATGTTAAACACCCCATGGGCAGTGATAGCAGCTAGTGCATGATCACAAGGCTTACCTGTGTGTTGCCACTCAAGGCATGAACACTCATGTGCATCCTCCTTAACCACATGCCTGTCACTACAGCTATTATCCCATACCTCTGCAGCAACCTTGTCTGCTTTTACCACTCTCAAGTGCCCAAGTCCTCTAGTTCTAGCCTTGAGCAGCTACCACCGGCCGATAGTATCTTCCTTCTAGCCTATCCCCAATCCTTCTTCTTTTCTCCCAGAGAATCATTATCATCTCCCTTAGCTTGTCAAGAAGGTCAACCACAGGAGGTCCTTGATATCTCGATCCGCTTGTTGAAACATTCACTAAATTGTTATTAATGTAATCACACTTAATCTCTGGGTTGAATATACACCTCTGCCACTTGAGAGGTGCCACTTACTCAAGTAATCCATGACCTGAGGGCATTGAGCCTCAATTGACTCCATGTGTTTCTCAAAAACCTCAACCCTATATGCCCTTGCTGCAGGGTACATCTCCCCAAAAGTTCCACCATGGAACTTTTTCATGAAATTTTGCATTAGATGCCTGAAGCACTCCCTCTTTTCAGCCTGAGGGAATACCAAGCTAACTGCATTTTCTAAACCTTTGCATGCATCTGTACATATTGCAAGTAAAGGGAGGTCTCCTAATGCCTTATGAAGTTGGGTCATGAACCATACCCAATTATCTTGTGTTTCAGAATCAAAGAATCCAAAAGCCACAGGGTACATCCAATTATGGCCATCTAAGGCTGTGGCAGCAGCTAAGTGACCATTCCACCTACCATTTAGAGCGGTGCTATCAATACTTAGGTATGGTCTACACCCACTCACAAATCCATCGATGCATGGTTTTAGTGCACAGAAAAACCTATGGAAATACACTCTATCATCTACTACTTTGGTGTCAATTTCTACAATGCTACCTGCTGACCTTCTTAGGACCTCTCCTCCATCTATACAAAGAATCGGAAGCTCTCTTCCCAACTACTATACATCTCTAAGAGCTCTCTGCATCCCTTCCAAACAAGATCATAGGGTATGGTTACCTTGTGATCATCTTGTAGCTTTTTCTGCAAGTCTACAGCACCAAAACTTGGATTCCTTCTAAGAATAGGGACAACCTTGTCAGCCACCCATGCTTGAGATGCGGTATTGCCACTCACTCTGCTGCTTGATGTGCATGTGTGCTCCCCTTTCTGAACTGAGACCTATTAGAACAAAAAAAAGCCCTCATTAGCTGCACAAACTTCATCATACACAAGATTACTAATGCAACCACTTAAAGAAGTTAGTACCATTATGGTTTTCAAATCGCTTCTCCTGTGCCCAACAATCCTCCAAGGACAACCTTGTGCCTTGCAGAATCCTCTAAATCTAGTCTGATCTGTTTTTTCAACGCCTAAATCAAACTCCTCGTTGATAGCGAATTGCCTGACAGCAAGTCTAAACTCTTTCATTGAGGGGTACAATGTTCCTACTTCCATTGTGGGGTGATCCTTGTCATAAGCAATGCATGGTTCATCTAGGTTTGCATCGTCAACAGGAATGGCAGCATCCTCATTACCTCCCATACCAACATTTGTGCCCTCTGTTCTTCCATCTCGCACTTGGCATTTCATTGTTTTTATCCATATCTTCATCTCTTAGTCCCAAAGAGAAATACAACTGATCCTCGATCATTTGTGCTATTCTACCATCTTCATCTTGTGTTTCTTCAATCCTTATGTTATCCCAATCAACTGTCTTAATCGCATCACCACTTCCAACTGTCTCAAAGAATTGCACCACCACTTCCAACTGTCTCAAAGAAATGCACCACCACTTCCAACTATCTCACCAATGTGCATCACCACTCCCAATGCTATCTGCGGACCCAATGCCATCTGCATCACTACCTCCATCTGAACCACTCCCCGAGGCTGCACTAACATAATCTTGCGGTGGAGTGCAAGGAAGTGACCAATCTACCGTACTATCTATCCAAGTCCAAGCATCTAGCCTATAAAACACCTCAAATAGGTGCACAAAAAAATCAAATCGGTTAGGGTTCTCTTCTTCTACCACTGCTCGGTTCTAATCAAAACAAAAGAAAAATGTCGAGTTATGAGGACTTTACCCCGACCCATCCTTCGGATTGGGGTTCATCCCGCACCACTCAAATGCATTCACCCGTCCGTGTTACTACCTACGGTGACATGCAGAAGACAAAGAAAACGGAGGAAGGAGATCAAAATCAAATTGGAAGCTAGGGTTTCTATGGAGGCTATGGTTGTAATGCCTCTCACCTTTTGGAAACCGGCGCCGCCACGGGCCGAACTTCGACACCCCGTTGAACCCTAGCTCGTCGGCGCTGCCGCGATGTGGCCGGGGATCATCGCGTTCCCCAGATCTGAGACGGGCATGGAGGAGGGGAGGGTGCTGGCTCGGCTCGGTCGGTGTGGGACTCTCGTGGGACGGTGTGGCCAGCGAAATGCCCCATGAGAGAAGACCTGCGAGTGGGCCCAAGGGCAAAACGGTCAGTTCAACACGAAAATGGGCTGAAAATCATTTTAAACCTCCACAATGGCATGCTAAATGAAGTTGCCAACTCTACAGAGTGGCATTTTATAGTGTTAAATGTCCAGAGTGGCATTTGGGCAAGCCAACTCTTGAGAGTGGCATATTGTCAATTTTCTCCTTTTTGGTAGGGGTATTGTGCTCTCTTTGCAAATTCCAGTGGATGTTAAATCCAGAGAACAGGTACACATGAAGTTCCATTACTTTGTTCAATAAAATGCCCTGCAGATGTACACTAGGCATAAGTATAACAATGCCATTGCCTTTCAACAATAACAAATTCAATGAGTTTCATATGAATAAGCAAGATTTGTGCTTACTTATAAATGAATGATGCTTTGACAGATTTATGTTCAGTGTGACCTGGACAAGAGTAATGTTGAATTAGCACCTGACTATGGGTTCACCACCGAATCAAACTCATTACGGGATGCATATACTCTGACACTGGAGATCCCTAAATCTAACCCATTTTATGGAGACGAGCTCGACATTGTAGAGTTAAATAGGCTGGGGGAACCTGCATACTTTGATGTTATCCTCAGCGAACCACTTCCACCTCAAATGCTTCCTTTACTGCGATTACTTTGTCTTTAGGGGAACAGATGCATCTCTCTTGTGTGCTCTCTTTAGAGATACAATTTGGGATCACCTTGAGCTGCCTGTGAGCCTTAACAATGAGAAATCAATAAGTCAAGTTATTCGAAATGCCTGCAAATTTGCCCTTGCTACCGACCACTCCACATTAAAGAGGTTTGACTATTAAAATGAAGCATATTATTCCTTTGTTTTGTTTTATTGGTTATGACCTAATTAATCTGATAAAACATTTATAAATTATTCAGGAAGAACTATTGAAAAGAGAAGATTTGCAATCAAAACATCAAATTGCCATTGGAGTGAGGGCTTGTGAAAAGAAAGTACTACAGCAAATTGATGATATTTTTAGCTAGCAGGAGCAAGAAAGAACTGGATGGCCTTGAGTACTACCAGGAAAGGAGGCTCAAGGATCTTGATTTTGTTGGTGACAATGGTGAAATTATCTTCTGGGAATCCTAGAGACAATTTTTGTAACATGTCATTTTGCAATACCAAACTACTGAGAAAAAAAGCATTCACACATTATTACCAAGCATGATTTAAAAGTGGGTACAGTGACCTTTGTGCCATAATCAGTAAATAAATGAAAGAAAATTATTATAACTAGGATTTCATTGTGTCAGATAGGTACTTGGAACTGAGAAATCTTCACCTAAATTTTGTTTTCTATACTTCATTTTAGGAATACTGAATTAATAATTTTTGCTATTCTGCTACTTCGATCCACCTTGTTTAACAACTCTTTGTGAGTTTCCGAGTATGAATTGAAACAGTAATTATTATTGTTATTTTTCACAACTTGTATTCTCAAATGGACTTGTATTAAGTAAATGGAAATCTTGCTGTAAACAACATCTAAGAACATTGTAAAAACAATCAGTCCATAGCAACACACAGGCACTGAATTCAAGGTTGATAATTACATAATTCCTTTCCTAATTGTATTTTGATTACTTTTCTAATTTGAGGTTATTTGATTTTGGATGTATAGGCTAAACCAGTGAATGAGTCGATGAATCACGATCCGAAGTACTTCTCTTCATGATTCAAATTGGAGTTGACTCTGTCCAAACTTAAGGTTTGCTTTTGTATATTTTGCTTTGTCAAAGTGGTAGCTGCTGATATTAAAATTAAGAAGCTTGTTAATATCATGATGATCTGTACTAAAATTATTCATCACTATAGCTACAAATGTGATGTATCCTGATGCACGAGGTGATGCGTCAGTGTTTGCAGGTTTTGCTTAGGATGTGTCTGCTAGGAAGTGAAAAGAGTGGATTAGAAGTACAATGATATGAATAAGAAGAGGACTATTTCTGGTAATCATTAAAAGTCGGCAGATCAACTTGTTGTTGCTGGCTGCTAGTCTTTTACTCATGGCATTGAACTTCGTGCTGTAGCTTCTGCTCTTAAGAGGCTTGGTGATGGACCTCGTGCTCATAGTTTGCTCCTCAATGCACATAAACAAAGGCTTCAATGCAACATGCAAACTATACATCCGTCTAGCATATAATATGGTGGGGCATACATCGCGTCTCCTGCATAGCAAGTTTTTTCTGTTATAGCTCAGGTTCTCAGTAACTCTGTAGAAGTGTTTGGTGATATGTTTCAAGCAATTGACAGCAACAACTTTAGATGTTGTGGTTATTCTCTTTTTGGTAATTTGATTTTTTTTACCATTGTGTTTATGACACAATCTACACCATAGTTTATTCTCACACTGTTTTTTCTTCTTTTTATCAAAGTTTGGTTTAAGGGTAAAACTATCACATAGCAAGAAAGTCTCGTCGATAGTGAATGATTTGTCATGTCTCCTTCGATTTTCTCTTATGTCCTTGACTGACATGTCGATGTAAAGCCCTTGGGTTTATAATTTTGCAACCATGCATGTAGAGCCTCTATCATTAGTTAATTTGCTTGCTGATCATTATTTCAATTAATGCTCTCAATTGTTTGTAGTGGGTATAGTCAAGCAGCATCAAACTTCTATTCCTTTGAGCAAAAAAAGCATAATTGCAACATAATATTTAGACTTAAGTTTGTTTTACATTTGCAGCACACGGGCACCTAACTCGTATCTATAGCAAGCACCACTTTTGGAATATGCAACTTGGTTACACACTTATACTTACGAAGTTGCGCTTACAGTCTCGACGGATAGAATATGCCGACGTATGCTGACTCACGAGGTTACCATTTTTTTACAAGATTAGTGTTTGTTCACGTCATTAGGCTATATCTATTTATGCCTTCTTAAGTAGTTCTACAATTTTATTTAGAATTATTCACCCCGATAATTCAACATATCATTGCAAATGAATATATAAAATAAGTATATCGTCTACATTTATAGTGGATTCAACCTAAAGACGTGAAGCATTTATCACAAAGGATTCAACCTACACAGGTGAAGGACAATTGCAGGCATTCATTACTCGTATCTACGAATACTTCATATGTTAAGCATAAGATTTGAGTATTAAATTTGTTTGGATATGTTAAGCATAAGCATTCATTACTCGTATCTTCGAAAACAGCATGGAGAAATCTGAACATAATTTCGAGATTTTTCAGGTCTCTCAGCCGCTACTAGGCCATTCTCAATGCATAATTTCATTTACCAGTTTCCAAGAGTGCCACATCAACTTTTGTCTAGATAACCGTGTATCTCAGATTTCATCTAGATGAAATCCTCTCACCTCCCATAAAACTCTCTCTATCTCTCTCTTCATAATTACCTTGCCATGTCATCAAATATAATGATGTATCATGTCATTTAATAAGAATGAAACTCATTTGAAACTCCCACTGAGAATGGCTATATAGTGTGTATTCCATTGAAGATGCAGTTATAAAGATGATGCCAATCGGATGGGATCCTCTAGCATTCTTTTACAACGATACAAAAACGACACTCTTGCTCGGTCGTTGGACCGAAAATTTAAATGCTAAAGATTTGTATAGAATGCACGACACATCACATCACCTGTAGCAGGGCTACAAAAGGAGATTTTTTTTAATAATACTTTTTTGAAACGTAATTTCGAGATTTTCAGGTCTCTCAGCCGCTATTATACAGTGTATATTCCATTGAAGATGCAGTTCAAAAGATGATGCCAATCGGATGGGATGCTCTAGCATTCTTTTACAACGATACAAAAACGACGATTTTTTTAAAATAATATATTTTTAAAGAAAATTACAGAAATAATATACCGAAAATTTTTTACAGAAATACTGTCTGTCAGCAATTTGGAATTGACATACGCCTTTATCGCAATTTGAATTTGCATGCGAGACTTAATCACAATTTGAAATTGCGATGTAAACTCGTCATGAGTCCTCTCATCGCAAATTGGAATTGCGACGGAAATAACAATTCAGTTAGATAATTTGTTTACTAATTCATTGATTTAGAATTTGCAAAAAAAAATATGTCTAATCGTCGACAAATATTATAAGATATTGGACGAGGGCAATTAGATGGAATTTTTTTAAAATAATATATTTTTGTAAAAAATTTACAGAAATAATATGTCGAAAAAAATTACAGAAATACCCTATAGTCGCAATTCCAAATTGACATACATCTTTGTCTCAATAGTCGCAGTTCTGTCGCGGATTGGAATTGCGACTCAAATCACTCGCGGCCACGAAACCGTGGAAATCGTGGCCACTTAAGGGTTTTCGCAGCCCCACGGGACAGGCCGGATCCAGTCCAAAAAATACGAGAAAAATCAAGAGCGACCTACGCAACACGGGCTACTACTTACGTATGGGCGAGATAGCCAGACATTGCCCCGGCAGGATGTTGCGAAAATCGGAAAAGGCACTCGCGCTATGAAACCATAGAAATCGTGGCCACTTAGAGGTTTTCGTAGGTTCAGGGACAAGCGGATCGCCCAAAAATACGGGAAAAATCAAGGCGACCACGCAACGCTGGCTACCACTTACGTATGGGCGAGATAGCCGACGCGTTCCCGTAGGGAAGTTACTGAAAATCGAAAAAGGCACTCGCGCCATGAAACCACGTAAATCGTGGCCACTTAGGGGTTTTGTAGGCCCATGGGACAAGCGGATACTGACCCAAAAAATACGGGGAAAATTAAGGGCGACCTACGCAACGCGGGCTACTATTTACCGGAAACAGGAATTACAAATATTGTTTCTCGATCTTTCCGAAATAGTACAAACTGCATGGTAAATTAAGCCTTTTCGATAGGCTGGAATATATAGAGGGGAAATAAGAAAAGCGGAGGAAAGAGCCCAGAAGCATTATTCTATATATGTATGACATAAATATACGAAAATAACCATATTAAATCTTGTTTAACTTTAAAAAATCGTTAATGCGAACACCGTACGTGATAATGTTGACGGGGTGCGAGAGGGAGTTTGCAGAAATGAGGAATTTGAGCTCAGAATTTTTTGCGGATAATAAGGTAGGTCAATCTCTTTATTACGACTTCAAACGGGAGGAGCAGCATAAACAACGAAAGTAGTAAGAGCGTACATAGTGCACGAAGAACAATAAAACTGGAGGAGCATTATGAACAACGAACAACGAGACGTCTACTGAGTTTATCGAGGCCACTTCCCCTTATCCCATGCCTCCGGTGGGGCTTCTCTGGCACGACGTGCCCTCTCTCGTTTCCTTTCTCTCTCGGCTTCCTTCTCCTCCGCTTCCTTAATACGTGCCTTCTCGCGTTCGGCGTCACGATCCTCTTGGAGCTGCCTCCTAAACTCCTGGTTCTGGATCTCTTGATCGAGGAGCCTTTGGTCCTCCGGGTTGATCTCCTCGTCGTACCACTTCTCAAATGCACACAGTGGCGGAGGCGACTGCATGAAATAAAAATTAGGAAAGTTCCATGTAGAAATATTAGGAAACACGTATGATTATTACCATAATGTGAAGCTCCCGGGCCTTCTCCGGCGGGTCGAATTTGTAGTTGTGGCACTTCCAATACCGCCTCTTCCAAGTTGGAAGCTCGTATGAGCGGACAAGCCTGCAAAGATCTCCGCACAAACACATCGGTGTGACAACCCCAGTCGGTACGAAGAGATCCTGGTACGCTGTGCGCGGCAAGGTCGAAGAGCCTCCCTCTTGTTTTGCTTTGCCCTTTCCCTTTGAACTTGCACGCCTTGGCATTTTGCCTTGATCCTGAGCTAAAATGAACGGATATATCTTAGAGACTTCCTCACCTTGGTTGTTCCTCTTCTGCTGTGCTTCTTAGAACACATTGTCCCTTCTTATATAGGCCTTAGTGGCACTTGGAGAGCAAACACGAAACACGTGAGCCTCTGTCCATTACTGCGTCCCACGGTTTCTCAGGCCGAGTTGACAACGCACTGCAGCCTCAGAGCCTTTTCAGACGGACTTGACAACACACTGCAGCGTCAATGTCTTTTCAGGCCGAGTAGACAATACACTGCAATGTCAGAGTTTTTTCAGGGCGACTAGAAAATACACTGCAGCCTCAGAGCCTTTTCAGGCGGACTTGACAACACACTGTAGCGTCAATGTCTTTTCAGGCCGAGTAGACAACACACTGCAATGTCAGAGTCTTTTCAGGGCGACTAGAAAATACACTGCAGCCTTAGAGCCTTTTCAGGCGGACTTGACAACACACTGCAGCGTCAATGCCTTTTCAGGCCGAGTAGACAATACACTGCAACCAAGTGACCACAAGCGGTAGCAACCAAGAACCATAGATTTCGAACGAACAAATTGGATGAACTGATATCGTAATAGAACATAACGTAAGGAAATAAAGTACCATGCATAAGTTTGCTACATAATGTGCGAAAGAAATTATGTACAGCACATCTAGTACGAAAGAAAAGACCTAACTTCTGACGCGTGCTACTCCTCGGGTGGTCCTGTGCTTCCCACTGCGCTGCACATGCCCGTGAGGGTACGTCACCGGTCGAGGGCACTCGTCACGGCACTCCTAGCGAGCCGTCTTGGTCTTTGGAGGAGTAGTGAAGACATCGGCGACGGGTGGCTCGGACCGCGATCGGCGAGTCATGAGGGTCAGGACCGCACCATCATTTGGCCGGGCGGATCTCGAAGAAGTCCAAGTCGGCGTCGTCGAGTAGAGAGTAGTCAGCAAAGGTGCTCACGCTCTGCTTCGGGGCTGCATAGGCTGTTGTTGATAAAGTTGTCTTGTTAGTACATTACATAACATTAAGATCATAAAAGATGAAACGAGACAGTAGCGGTATACCAGAGTCATAGGGGTGTACGGTGCGGATCGCCATAACAGATCCCTCGGGCGTTGTCGGGACCGAATGTGCAAATCCGACCCTCGTGTATTCAGCACTAGTCCAGATCGCGCTAGTGCACCACGAGCCTCAACATTGGTACATATCACACCATAAACCATTTAAATAATAAGTACTTTAATTAAATACTCAAACTAGTTGATTGACCTTATGGTCAATTTACAAACATCGCCTCAGGCTTAAGACTTATTAAAATATTCAAAAGCGGCGAAATAAAAGTAAACTCGTGGCGCCAACCAATTTGCCACAGGCAACTGATTGGGCTCGCTCCCTAGTTCGTCGGCTCCTCCTGATTCTCCTCCTCCTGAGCAGGGGTGGCTTCTTCTTCAACCGAAGTTGTGTTGTTGTGGGTGAGTACTTTGAGCACTCAGCAAGTCATGCACAGAATGCAATTCTAATATTCTACGTGCATGGCTTAGTACAAAGGATAGGCTATGGTTCATGAGCAGTACATCATTTAAAATTAACAGTAATAGATTGCAAAGCAGTAAAACAATAGTAAGAATAGTAGCTTTCACAAACATTTCAACCGTAAATCACTTTTCCATCCTAAGTCATGTTCATCATCATTAACCCAAGTAGCCTCCATAAACAAATCATTTTCATGAAAATCTAACCCTTGACCGTAATCACCGAGCGTTGCTCAATACCGTGAGCACGGCTATTCGAATAGGTTGTACACTCTGCAGAGGTTATACACTTTACCCACAAGATACAGTCAAATACCACCAAGGCAAATAACCGTAACGAAGCCTTTCCAAAGTTCCATCTAAACCCAGTACTGCCCGCTAAGGTTTCAACACTGGAGGGACTGGTTACCACACCCAGGGCCCCCCTCTTGCGCCATGTGAGTTCTCGTTCCGCTTCTCCGGCCTCACACCACCACGACATCCGAAGAATAGATTTCCCGGTTTACTCAGCTAAGCCCGTCCCATTACGGAACTTGTGGTCAGTATGAGAGACTCCGTTCAAATGCTCGCAAGGTTAAGTCCTTAGTTGACCGAGGCAAGACTAACCAAGTATGATTCTCCATAGCAAAACCAACAAAAACCAAATCGACCGCCTGCTTGCCACTCTTGGCCCACCGAAACAATCTTGCCATTTGCCCCGGTCTAAATCATTTTCCCACCCCGGTTCTTTACCATTGCACCACGTGCCATCATCAACTCAATAACACATGTCTTATTCACAAATCATGTTCCATATCTCATTAAGTCAATATTTACTTTGGTATTCCAAAATCATAAAATGTCCACGTGGCCGGGCTAAGCATACTACTTCGGTCTACTCAACCCATGTTGGCAAATTGTTAATGTCCAACTATTAGTCCATAACCTAGGGTGACAAATGATTCATGGCATACAATTATATACGACAAGGTGGCATACAGCAACTAGGCATTTTAGCTAATCCCGAAATTCATTCAAACGAATTTTTACTAAATTAGCATGCAATAAATTAAATCAAAATAATTTTTCTCTAATAGGTTCAACATGATCAAACACAACTTGCCTTCAAAAAGTACTGATTCTGGCTCCTGAGCTTGCTCCTGGGTCAGAACCTCTCCCTCGAAACCTTCGGGTACTTCAACGTCTACGCGTAACGTGTACACAAAACAATAAAATAAATAAACAGTAGACATACAGTGCTCAAAAATTCAAATAAAATTCATAAACAGAAAGATCACAATTTTACAAATTTATAGAAATTGGAATCACTCAAATCGGAGTTAAAACGCAAAAAAGTTATAAGCATTTGAAGTTTCAAATTACTTTTTAAATCAATAAACCGAATTAAATAAATATTTTCTTTTTGAATTTAATTATTGCGTCATCGCTGACACGTGTCGCCACCAGAGAGTGACACGTGGCCTTGCCGACGCCACCCGATCGGCTCTCGTGATGACGCCAAGATGACGTCATCATGACGTCGCCACGACTTTCGGTCAACTCAGCGGCGTGGGTCCCACCATGACGCCGCATGACGTCGTGACAGACGCCACGCGCACAAAGGCGCGCGGCGACGAGTGGGCCCGTCTGTCGGCCGACTTGGCGTGGACCGTGCCGCAGTCGCGGCCGACAGTGGGTCCGCTTTGTCGGCGACACAGTGAGCGAAGAACGTCGCGGTGAGATCGGCGAGTGGGTCCGTGTTGTCGGCGTCTCATGCACAAAGTGAACGGCGACGCGTGGCAATGGCGACCCTCGGTTGCATCTAACGGCGAAATCGAAAGTGGGGTTCATCGTTCTTAAGGCGGCGTGGGCTCACCTCGGCGGTCGGATGATGATCGTCCATTTGGCGGTTTCGCGAAACTTCGGCGGCGTTGCGGCGGCGCGAGCCGACCGGAGACGAGGACGACGACGTGCGGCGCTGGCGTTCCGTGACCCTCCTACGACGTCAGTAACGCTTCAGACGCTTGGCGTGACAAGGTGAGTTCGCGGTGCCTCTAGCGACGGGCGAGGGCGAAGAACGGCGCGAACGGTCCTCGGAAGGCGGCGGTGACCTCGAACTCCGGCGAGCCGCAGCGGACGAACGGCGGCGTCTCTAAGCCGTGGGCTAGGGCAACGAGTGCGGCGCGTTTAGGGCTTTTCCGCGCGGTGGCGGCGCGAGAATAGGTGCTCGAGGCGTGTAACGGCCTCAAATCTTCGGGATTCATGGCGGCGGCGGAGTCCAGCTCGGAATGTGGGTTCATCGTTCCTAAGGCGACGTGGGCTCACCTCGGCGGTCGGATGATGATCGTCCGGTGGCGGCTTCAAAACTTCATGCGGCGTTCGCGGCGGCGCGATTCGACCGAGACGAGGACGACGACGCGGCGGCGGCGCTTCCGTGACCTCCGGCGGACGGCAGAACGCTTCCGACGCTGGCGTGATAAGGTGAGTTCGCAGGTGCCTCTAGCGACGGCGGAGGGCGAACAACGGCGGCGGAACGGTCCTCGGAAGGCGGCGGGTGACCTCGGAACTCCGGCGAGCCCGCGCGATGACTAACGCGGCGTCTCGGGCCGTGGGCTAGGGCAACGAAAGGCGCGTCTAGGGCTTTCCCACGCGGTGGCGGCGCAAGATAAATAGGGGCTCGGGGCGTGTAACGGCCTCAAAATCTTCGAGGATTCGGCGGCCTTGGCGAGTCCGGCTCGGCACGCGTCGGCGACGTGGTGCAAGCGTGATCACCGATTCTCCTTGATCCAACGACGCGCTCGTCTTGTCGTCGGCTAAGCGCGACCGTTGATCCGGATCGCAGCAGGCGTGCTAGGGTTTTTCCGAAGTCAAACATAAGATTGCCCAAGATCGTTTCATCGGGATTTTAATTCTTTTCGATTAAAAATAATTCCCGAAATTCAAATAATTCATTTGGGGCTTTAAAAATATCGGAAAAATTCGGAAAAATTCCATAAATATTTTAGGACATTTGTGACTCAAATAAAATATTTCCAGCAAAATTTTATTTTAACTTTTCTATTATTTAATTAATTTGTTAAATGGCTTAATTCAAAATAAATTCAAATCATTTCAAATAAATCCAAATAAATCCAAATAAATTCCAGAAATTCCCAAAAATTCAAAATACCATTTAAATGCAAGAAAAGCAAAAATTGGGGTGTTACAAACCTCCCCTTAACGGAATCTCGACCAGAGATTCAAGGTGACTAGGAATAGGTTGGGAATTCCTTCTTCAGTCTTCTTCACGCTCCCAAAGTTGCTTCGCTCTCGGAATGGTTACTCCATCGAACTCTGCAGGCGGGTCGATTTATTTCGCCTCCCGATCCATTGTGTCCAAGATCTTCACCGGCACTCTCTATAAGTCAAATCCTCCTGCAATGACCGACTCTAATTCAAGATCTGCTCTTCTAGCACTCTGGAGGCATTTCTTTAATTGTGACACATGGAACACGTCATGCACACCGCTAAAGATCTGGGTAACTCCAAATGACACGCCACTTCACCTCTCGACTTAGGATCTTGAATGGACCAACATATCTTGGTGCTAACTTCCCTTTGGTGTGGAACCTCTTAACTCCTTTGAGTGGGGTAACTCGAGATACACAAAATCTTCAGCTCAAAGCTCGGATCCTGCGGCGATTATCGCCAGAACTCTTACGCCTTGATTGTGCAATTTTCAACCTTTCCTGATCATGGCTATCTGCTCCTCACCTTCTCGAAGAATATCCGCCCAAACATATGACGTTCTCCTGCCTCATTCTAGCTTCAATCTGCTGCTCGGTGGTCTACGCCATATAGTGCTTCAATGGCGACATCGCAAACTTGCTCGGTAATCATTGTTGTAGCTGAACTCAACAGTCGGCAAACACTTGTCCCACGAGGTTGTATAAGCCAATGCACAAGCCCTTAACATATCCTCCAAGATTCGATTAACTCTTTACGCTTGTCCATCTATCATGGGTGATATGCGATCTTGAAGTTCAGACGGGTCCCTAGGGCCTCATGCAAACTTATCCCAAAATCTTGAGGTAAACCGAGTACCTCCGTCGATACAATTTTCTTCTGAACTCCATGTAGACACACAATTCTTGACATATATAAATCTGTTAAGCGATCCCCCGAGTATGTTGTCTTCACTGGTATGAAGTGGGCAACCTTTGTCAAACGGTCCACTATAACCCATATAGAATCATACCCTGTCTGGGTCCTTGGTAAACCGGTAATGAAATCCATTCCGATTTCTTCCCATTTCCACTCGGGTATCTTCAGTGGTTGTAGCAACCCTGCTGGCCTTTGATGCATTGCTTTGACTCTTTGGCATATGTCACACAACGCACATGCTCGCGACTTCACGCTTCATGCTTGGCCACCAAAATCTTTCCTTCAGTCTTGATACATCTTAGCGCTTCCTGATGAATTGAGTACTTGGAATCATGGGCCTCCTCCAAAATCACCGCTTCACTCCTTCTGTCATGCAGTACACATATGCGATTCTTGATCCACAATGTACCTTGCTCATCCAAATTTTGAAATCCTTCGCCTTGCCTTCCTCCATTTTGGACTTAATTCTTCAATCTTGACATCGTCATTCCGTCCTTCACGAACTGATCTTCCAGTAGGCTTCACCTCTAGAGCGGCTAAGAATCCCTTTAGGTACAACTTCCAACTTCATCTTCTCAAATTCCCTGCATAACTCAACCCTCGACTTTCTCCCATCAACATGTTCACTTTGTGGCTCTTTTGACTTAAAGCATCTCGCCACCACATTGGCTTTCCCCGGTGATAATGAATTCCAGATTGTAATCCTTAATTAATTCCAACCATCTCCTCTCGCCTCATGTTCAGTCCGATTGTGTAAATATATATTTGAGACTCTTATGGTCCGTGTACATCTCACATCTGTTCCCAATTAGATAGTGTCGCCATACTTCAAGGCATGCACCACGGCTGCTAATTCCAAGTCATGCGTTGGATAATTCTTTCATGCCTCAATCGCCTAGATGCATATGTAACGACCTTTACGTTACGCATTAACACGCACCTAGTCCTTGGCGCGATGCATCACAAGATATATCAAAACTCGCTTAAATCCAGAGAACTAACACCGGCGCCGTTGTCAAACGCTTCTTCAACTCTGAAAACTCCGCCACATTCCAGCCCATGCGAACTTTTTTCCTTTTTCAACAGCTATGCGTGGGGTCTACGCAATCGTTGAGAATCCTTCTATAAATCGGCGGTAATAACCGCCATTCGAGAAAACTACGGTTTGGGTCACCGCCTTGGTGGCTCCCAATGCAAAGACTGCTTCCACCTTACTTGGATCAATCTGCGACTCAGTCGGCGTACACTACATGTCCAAGGAATTCCACCTTGTTCTTCCGTAAATCACACTTGCTAAACTTAGCTAAAAGTTGTTGCTTAACTTTTCCGTAACTAGCTTCGATGTTCGGCATGCTCTTCTCTCGCCTTGGAGTAGACTAAAATATCATCTATGAACACAACAACAAACTTGTCCAGTATTCCATAAAACTTTATTCATCATGTTCATGAAATATGCAGTGCATTTGTCAAACCAAAGGACATAATCAGAACTCAGAGTGCCCATATCTTGACGAAAATGCGGTTTTGGCACATTCTCGGATCGAATCTTCACCGGTGATATCCTCGATCGTAGGTCGATCTTGGAGAAAACTCCGCTCCTCTCAACCGATCAAATAGGTCATCGATCCCGGTAGCGGATACTTATTCTTTATAGTGACTTCATTCGCGTTCTGTTAATCCACACACATCCAGTAACTTTCGCCCTTCTTCTTGACAAACAAGACAGAGTGCTCCCCATGGTGACGAACTTGGTCCGATAAATCCTTTATCCATCAACTCCTCAATCTGCTTCTTCATTTCCACTAGCTCATCGGCTGACATCCGATAGGGTCTCTTAGCTATCGGGTCGCTCGGTACCAACTCGACATAAACTCTATGTCCCCTCCGGTGGCATCCTGTGTAAATCCTCCGAAATACATCCGGGTATTCTCTCGACAACTGGTACATCTTCTATGCCGACGCCTTCACACTATTGACCATCAACTCGTCCATCTTGAGCGGCGGTGGCTCGAAACTCTATTTTCCTCCCACAAGGACTCTCGATCGATATGACTCTTCGTCCACGCCTAATACAACCTTGTGCTTAGACAACCATCCATTCCCAAAATAACATCTAGGTGCGGGTATCTAACACCACTAAGTTTGCTAGGAACTCTGCTCCATCTATAAGCAACTTTACCCCGTAACATCCTACATCGATCGAGTTCGATCCCGGGATTGTACTAGCAATACATGTCTAAGGTTCACCATTTTCAATCCATTGTTCACAGAAAATCCGAGATATAAATGAGTGTGAAGCTCGAGAATCAAATAAAATCATTGGTGTATCGAGTTAACAAGTAACTTACCCAAGACGACGTCCGATGTGTTTCGTGACGGCATCGGCGGTGACATGATTCACTCGCCTACTTACCCACGATCGGTGGCGGCTCCAGATTAGCGTAGCTCCACGGCTTACTCTGCGCGCGCGTGTCTTCGTTGGAGTAGTTCCAAGGTTGAAGCGAACTGGTGTCACTCCTCCCTTCTAGGACAATAATTGGCAAAGTGCGGCTCGTTACAAATGAAACAACGCTTGACTACCGATCGCGGCTTCCTCGGTTGTGTTCCCAAGCCCAGTGCTTGTGTTCGAAAATTTTGTCCGCCAGTCTTGGTATCGTGGCGGCGCTGACATCGCATTCCTTGGTTGAAATCAAGAACTGGTTTGGCGCAACCTCAAACGCCAGGTTTCCTCTGGCGTGTTTCCTCGCTGTGCCATCTCGCGCTTCCGGTTGTCCTTTAGCTCCTTGCGCTTATCCTCCAATATCAGCGCTTTGTTCACTGACTCGAAATCGGAAAGGTGTGGGTTATGAGTCCCACCCGCAACCTGAACCCGATCCTTTCATGAAACGGGACCGCACGGCCTTGTCCGTTGCTATTCGTCCTCCGGTGCGTAGCGGCTAGCCGCGTGAACTTGTTCGACATTTCGGACATCGGTATTGCCTTGCTTGATGCCCTAAACTCTTCCTTTTTCAGCTCCATTATGCCTTCGGCACATGATATCTTCGGAAAGTGACCGTGAAGTCCTCCCACCGAGGTCTGCGGTGCTCATGAGCAGTAGCAGAATTTTTCCCACCATTGGCCGGCGGTTCCTTCAAGCCGATGAGAGGCATAGAGTACCCTCTCATTCCTTCACACCGAGTAATGTGCAACTTTCTCTCTATCGCCCTCACCAATCATCCGCCTCCAATGGATTGGCGTTTCAGAATGTAGCGGCCTAGTCCTCATGAATTTCGACAGCCTCGAGTGTGGCCACCAGACCGGGTTGGCCTCGTTAACTTGAGCGGCATGCATGGCTTGCGGTGACTGCTTGCACCTCTGTGCATCATGGCATGCATCAACCGAGTCTGTGCAAGAAGAAAGGCTCCAAAGTTCTCGCATATCAACTGGCGGTCTTTGGTTAAGTGCCTTGTCCTTCATCATTGATGTTTCCAAATGAGCGTGAACCACTTCCATTTCTCCCCTGGTTTACGGGTGTTCACCATCCGCCGATTGCTCCATGGTTTAGAGACGAGAGGGAAATAAGAATAGACAAGTAGTAGAATACTTATGCGGGGTCAAAGGTGTAACACAAAATCCAACTTTATTACTTTATTAATAACGGGTATGGTTGCTCACAATGCCTAAGGGCCTTGCAACACATACCGATCACTCACAAGCATGAAAGAAGCAAACCAAACTAATACTCTGGAGTCAAACGCCTCTAAGGGTGACTCTTATTCCAAGACGCGACTCAACGCAGAGTCTCAACCGCTAATCCTAACGCCACTCGAGCCAACCCCACCGAACTTCTGGTGGATACACCGCGGTGTGGCGGTGCTGGTACAAACCTATCCCAACGATCCTCACTGAGGCGCCTCACCGGCTCAACCTCCACGGCTCGTGGCTTGACCTCCACAGGCTCGCTTCACTTCCACTGGCTCGCTCTAGCTCGGGTCCGGCTTCTCGGCCAGGCTCCTCCCGGGTCAGGTCGTGTAGCCCAAGACTGCTCGCTCAGTCCGTCTGAAGGCTGTTTCCAGCTCCCAATCCTCTCGATAGAGTGGGCCAAGTACTCACAAGTTCCAATGATGAGCCCTCACCATGTGAACTCGTCACGTGACCTCTGCAGCCTCTGAACTGCCTCGTCGATAGCATCCTCTTGAGCGATGACATATCGCCAGGTGGGTGATCGTGGCATCCTCCTCCTCTATGGGCTCCCGGCCAGCGAGTGTCTCAAGGTGGGTGATGTAAACACTTGTGCCATCCAACTCCCTAGGGTAAGCATGAGCACCTGCCTCATCGCTTGACGATGTCTCCTCAATCCCAACGTCAAATGACAACCTCCTGGCAAAGGATGCGGATGGGACGACTCGCCCTCGCCTCTATCCGAGCATACACCGTGATAGTGACATCCTGGCAATATCCATCCCGCCCGATCTCACAAGAGTCCCCAGAGATCGGCTCATTATAACCTCCAAGCAACAAGATCATACGCCAAAGTTCATGGCGTACCCTCGATCAGGCGCCACCAAAAGAGTGGATCATCCTCATACGCCAAAGGACACTCACGTGAAACTCACATATTTTAAAACAAAGCAAAGACGTGATAAATTCAGCAAGGGGTGTGAAAAGAGAGAAGGGGTAAGTCGAGATTGTATTATCATCTTGGCATATTTTAACTTTTAGAAAATAGTTTATCCTCACTCGACCATTCTAACTAAGGGCCGGTCCATACGGTCGGTATGGCTCGATACCACCTCATCGGGACCCGAATGTGCAATCAGGACCTCTCTGTGTATCAGCACTAGTCGAGGATCGCGCTAGTGCACCTGATCCTCAACATTGGTACATATCACGGTCATAAGCAGCGAAATAATAAGTACTTTAATTAAATACTCAAACTAGTTGATTGACCTTATGGTCAATTTACAAAGATACGCCTCGCAGAGCTGCAAGACTTATTAAAATATTCAAAAGCGGCGAAATAAAAAGTAAACTCGTGGCGCCAACCAATTTGCCACGAACCCAATCGAGCCGGCTCGCTCCTAGTTAAATTCGGCTCCTCCTGATTCTCCTCCTCCTGAGCAGGGTGGCTTCTTCTTCAACCCAAGTTGTGTTGTTGTGGGGTGAGTACTTTGAGCACTCAAAGAAGTCATGCCTGTAATGCAATTCTAATATTCTCGTGCATGGCTTAGTACAAAGGATAGGCTATGGTTCATGAGCGATACATCATTTAAAATTAATAAATAGATTGCAAGCGCAAGAAACAATAGTAAGAATAGTAGCTTTCACAAACATTTCAACCGTAAATCACTTTTTCCATCCTAAGTCATGTTCATCATCATTAACCCAAGTAGCCTCCATAAACAAATCATTTTCATGAAAATCTAACCTTGGCCAGTAATCATAGACGCGTTGCTCAATACCGTGAAACACGGCTATTCGAATAGGTTGTACACTCTGCTGAGAGGTTATACACTTTACCCACAAGATCTGGGTCAAATACCACCAAGGCAAATAACCATGAACGGCCTTTCCAAAGTTCCATCTAAACCCAAGATCGCCTCGCTAAGGTTTCAACACCTTTGAGGGATCTGGTTACCACACCCAGGCCCCTTCTTGCGCCATGTGAGTTCTCGTTCCGCCTCTCTGCCTCACACCACCACGACAAGCATCAAGAATAGATTTCTATTTACTTTCAGCCTAAGCTTGCCCCATTACACGGAACTTGTGGTTGATGAGAGACTCGGCTCAAATGCTCAAAGGTTAAGTCCTTAGTTGACCGAGGCAAGACTAACCAAGTATGATTCTCCATAGCAAAAACCAACAAAACCAAATACGACCGCCTAGTTGCCACTCTTGGCCCACCGTAAACAATCTTGCCATTTGCCCCAGTCTAAATCATTTTCCCACCGGCTTCTTACCATTGCACCACGTGCCATCATCAACTCAATAACACATGTCTTATTCACAAATCATGTTCCATATCTCATTAAGTCAATATTATACTTTGGTATTCCAAAATCATAAATGTCCACGTGGTAGGGCTAAGCATACTACTTCTGGTCTACTCAACCCATGTTGGCAAATTGTTAATGTCCAACTATTAGTCCATAACCTAGGGTGACAAATGATTCATGGCATACAATTATATACGACAAGGTGGCATACAAAGAACTAGGCATTTAAGCTAATCCCTAAATTATTCAAACAATTTTTACTAAATTA
Source organism: Guadua angustifolia (assembly GCA_036346375.1). Classification (NCBI taxonomy): domain Eukaryota; kingdom Viridiplantae; phylum Streptophyta; class Magnoliopsida; order Poales; family Poaceae; genus Guadua; species Guadua angustifolia. The sequence continues at coordinate 2,847 of JAYEVE010001164.1, read as the reverse complement.
GCATGCAATAAATTAAATCAAAATAATTTTTCTAATAGGTTCAACATGATCAAACACAACTTGCCTTCAAAAAAGTAATGATTCTGCCTCGAGCTTGCTCTGGGTCGAACCTCTCCCTCGAAACCTCTGCACTTCAACGCCTCACGCCAGTAACGTATACACAAAACAATAAAATAAATAAACAGTAGACATACAGTGCTCAAAAATTCAAATAAAATTCATAAACAGAAAGATCACAATTTTACAAATTTATAGAAATTGGAATCACTCAAATCGAGTTAAAAGCGCAAAAGTTATAAGCATTTGAAGTTTCAAATTACTTTTTAAATCAATAAACCGAATTAAATAAATATTTTCTTTTTCGAATTTAATTATTGCGTCATCGCTGACACGTGTCGCCACTCGAGTGACACGTGGTCTTTGCCGACGCCACTGACCGGCCTCCGTGATGATCGGCCAGATGACGCCATCATGACGTCAAGACGACTTCTGGCCAACTCATCGGCAGTGTGGTCCCACCATAGCGACGCCGCAAGATGATCGCCACAGACGCCACGCGCGACAAGGCGCGGCACGGTACGAGAGTCTGCGTCTTTGTCGGCGACTGTGGACCGCATGTAGTCGCGCCGACAGTGGGTCCGCCTTTGTCGGCGACACGCATGACAGCAAGTGAACGTCGGGTGAGATCCAGCGGTGGGTCCGTGTTGTCGGCTGCCTCATGCGCACAAAGAAGCTGGCGGCGCAGCTATGCTTGCCGACCCTCGGATTTGCATCTAACGCGTAGAATCGAAGTGGGGTTCACTTTGTTCCTGGGCGGCGACGTGGGCTCACCTCACGGCTTGATGATGATCGTCCGGCTGGGCGGCTTCATGAAACTGGCGGCGCTTGCGGGCGTATAGCTCGACCGGAGAGCGGAGACGACGACGTGGCGCGGGCGTTTCGTGACCCTCCCGCGTCGCGGCGGTAACGCTTCCGAAGCAGGCGTGATCAAGGTGAAGTTCGCCGGTGCCTCTAGCGAGCGGCGGAGGGCGTGCAACGGCAGCGAACGGTCCTCGGAAGGCGGGGTGACCTCGGAACTCCAGCGAGCCAGCGGACGATTTAGCAGCGGCGTCTCGGGCCGTGGGCTAGGGCAAGTGCGGCGCGTCTAGGGCTTTCCCCACGGTGGCGGCGCGTAAATAGGTGCTCGAGGGCGTGCAACCTCCTCGAAATCTTCAGGATGGTATGGGCGGCGGAGTCCGACGCGCTTTCGAACGCGATGGCTGACGTGGCGCAGTGGCTGTCACCGATTCTCCTTGATCAGGATCGGCGCAACGCTGCGTCGTCATGCACAAGCCGCGACCGTTGGATCCGGATCGCTGCGGCCGCGCGTGCTAGGGTTTTTTTCGGTGCCGCATACAAGACTCGACCAAGATCTTGTTCATCGGGATTTAATTCTTTTTCGATTAAAAATAATTCGAAATTCAAATAATTCATTTGGGGCTTTAAAAATATCGTAGAAAAATTCGGAAAAATTCACATAAATATTTTAGGACATTTGTGACTCAAATAAAATATTTCTAGCAAAATTTTATTTTAACTTTTCTATTATTTAATTAATTTGTTAAATGGCTTAATTCAAAATAAATTCAAATCATTTCAAATAAATCCAAATAAATCCAAATAAATTCGAAATTTCCCAAAATTCAAAATACCATTTAAATGCAAGAATATAAAAATTGGAGATTATTCTGACGGCGTGAGGAGGCGTCTTTGCATGTGTGGTGTGGCTCATGCAGGTCGTGTCGACCCTGTATCATGGAGGCATGCCTGCGGAACACCCATCTGGCGTCGTCGTCCCTAGGCCTCTGCGACGACGTAAGGCAGACCCCGATCGCAGGTGCGACACCTCGGGCCGTTTACTTGAGCAACGGTTCTTCTCGAGCTCCTCCGTCGCAACCTCGACCCTGTCCCCCAGACCTAGTTGTGCTAACAGTGCGTCCACCTCGTGTATGGTCTCCCTAGCAAGGTCGCTCTGCACACAAATTGAAATGCCACTTAGTTCGTACAATTACAATGAACGATACATTGCTAGGATTGTGGAAGAAATCTTGACCAATTGGTGAAACTCTTGAGAATTTGGGTCAAGGGCGGGGTGTCCGCAACGGAGGGCTCGTGGCTCTCGTCATGCAATGGCACGGCAGAAGCAGCTTGTCGCTGGTGGCGCAGGCGCATTAACGGATGTACTTTCGTCAGTATGTGCGGGAAGTAAATGCAGGCATCCTCCTCGTGAGCGTCATGCTAACGCCTGCGCTTCACCTCTTCGAAAGCGTGAGGGATCATACGTGCCACCCATTATTTAGCGGCACCAATGTACCTACTATGTGTGACCTCGATGAGAACATGAGCAATGGCGTTAGTTCCGCAAACATGAAAAAATGCAAGCTGAAATAGACACTAAGAGCACTTACATGTGCCGCGTGGGGTGGGACCACCTCAGGTGGGGAATGAGGAAGACACAGCGAAGGCGAATCGCCTCATCACGCGCGTTACTGCGTGTCGTTTATCGGCGTACGTCGAAAATAAGGTGGCGTCGTGTGAACCAAAAGGCGGCGTCCGGGTGCAAGGAATGAGAGGTGAGTGCTGTCGGCGCTACTGCTTCTATGGAGGTAAGGGCGCCAGGATAACGCGATCATCTTTAAATTGGCCGGACATCGCTCGTGCACCGCAGTGCAAGCGTACAGGCTAAACAAAAAGTAATGGTAAAGTTAGAAAATATATTTGAAAATAATCGCATAGCTCATGGTAAAGATCATTTTACTAACCGCGTCGGCGGCACCACAATGTCCCCATGATAGGGCCGACGCCGCC
>JAYEVE010001605.1:0-82304 GCA_036346375.1 Guadua angustifolia | reverse complement strand
GAATCGACCCTTAGAATCAGATTTTTTTTATTCGCTTTTAAAGCAAGAATTTAGAATCAAAAGCACAAATAAACAAACCCTAAAAACGACTGAGCGAGGGAATGAGGAGGAAACCAAGGCTGTCAAGATACAAAGGCCTCAGGAATTTTTGAAATTACATCTAGGTCCATTTTGGCTCGTAATTTTTTGCGAAAAGGCCCCCAAAAATTTAAGAAACTACATGTGGGTCCTTTTTGTGGAAAAGCCCCCTAAAATCTCAAAATTCATTTTCTTTCACGCAGGCCGTCTGTAAATTTCTAAATTCAGATCCTTTTTTGCAGAAAGGCCCCCTACAAAATTGAATTTCATTTTTCTTTTGCATAGGCCCTTCAAAAATTCCAAAAATATGTCCGTGTCCGCTTTCTTCCGAGAATACTGTGGAGGATATACACCCCGGGGGCCCACAAGGCAGACCCGCGAGGCCCAACCAGGCGAAACTAGACCAGGCCGACTACGGAGGACTGGAGGCATACCGGGCTGAGCGGGACATGAAGAATCAGAGCAAAATCTCAGCTAAGGAAACCAGTTGTATTAGGCAAAGGATGATTGTAATCCAAACTGATATAGAGTCGGATAGATATGAAGGTGCAATTTCCATCTCGTATCCGAGTGGGATTCCTTATTGTAACCGCCCTTCTCTGCTATATAAAGGGAGGGGCGGGGAACCATCAACACAGACAACATCATCAGCAAATAAGCTAGCCAATCATAATCCCAGAGCACAGGACTAGGGTATTATCTCCACCGTGAGAGCCCGAACCTGTATAATTTCCCGTGTCTTGTGTTACCATCGAGTTCCCGATCCAATAGCTTAGCCCCTTTTAATTATTAGCCGGTAACAAACCTCGACAGTTGGCGCGCCAGGTAGGGGTTGCGCTAGGATCAATCTTGGCAAGCTCGATGGCGATCTTCACCAAAAGCATGGCCACCTTCGCCAAGGCGTTTAACTTTAAGTTCGGATTTCATCGCCGACGATCTTGGCCATCTTTCCCTTTCGGATTCGGATCAGTTCCAATCTGGAAGCAATTCTGAGGTTCCCTTAGCCGGACAACCACTCGGATCGGGAACGGTCATGGCCATCTGTCCCGGGACGGTAAGCCAAAGGGCCGAACCTCGTCTGGAGCTGGAACCAGCTGATGGAGAATCCCGAATGGTCAAAGATGTTAAAAAATCACTCGGACTTAAAGGTCAGTGCCACTCATCTTCTTGTTCCTCTGATTCAGAAGATGGGACGGAAGATTTTCAGAGCTTTCACGGCATTTTCATAATCGAGGAGCTGCGAACGGAATCCCAGCAACAAAAAGATGCAGCAAACGCGGCGGAAGAAGAGTATCATTATCAAGAAGGTCGTGCGAAGCTCCTCCAGAACAGAGCCCGCAATGTTAATGAAGAAATCTTGCAGACAAAGATGGGGAACCAATCGGTTTTCCATACTCTCAATGAGAACATCGTGGCCTCCAAAACGCTTCTTGATACTTTAGGGCCACTGCTTGGTCCTGATAGCCCTGCCGCTCCGATCGTAGCCTGTGTTCAAAGCTATGGTGGCGGCAATGAAGTCAAAGAACACCGGGAGGAGCGGTCAGATTCGCCTCGTCAACTCGCAAGCTACTAGCATGACACGGCTCGCAATAAATCCTGAAGTAGAGCTTTGGCGGAAGACGCGCGGCACAGCATTAGCCGGGACCTCCGCGTGGATTTAAACGCCAGACGGCGTGACCGGGAAGATGAAGAGCGCCGTAGGCGCAGAGATAACTACGAACGTTTTGGCATTGGCCACGACGATCGGGACGATCACCGTAATAATCCCCGCTATTGTGGAGGGGAAAACGAAGACCGACGAGCTAAATCACCCTATCGACGTTCTCCACGAAGGCGCAACGACGGCCCTATTGAGGGCATCCGGGCTTTCACCCCTCGCCTTCGCCGAGTGGTCTGGCCCGAAGGATTCAACCCGAAGAGCATCACCAAATTTGACGGAGAAAGAGATCCTGAAGCTTGGCTCCAAGTTTACTCTCTTGCGATCATGGTCACGAAGCGTCGCAATGTGATGGCTAATTACCTTCGATCATGCTCACCTCTTGGCTCAAGCATGGCTCACGGGGCTTCCTTAAATTCCATAGATTCTGTGAGGATCTTTGTGAACAATTCATCACCAACTTCGGGGCACTTCGACGACCGGAGCATAATGGGACGCATGGGATCTGCATCACTCCGCCAAAAAGAATGAGACGCTCAGAGAATTCATCCGCGCTTCATGCAAAAGAAGAATACAATCGAGGACATCTCGAAGCGGCGGTCATCGCAAAGATTCGGAAGGGTGTCAACGACCCGACTCGATCAAAAGATGTCTCAAAACCGCCGTCCATCAGAAGGGAGATGTTCGAGTGGGCGGATCGTTATGCGACGACCAGATGCATTGGCGAACGACAAGACGATCGCCCACGACAAAGAGATAGGAAGGATTATGCCGAGTCGTCAAGGCAACGGGACAGGAAACGGAAGCCTGAAGAAATAGTGGCGGCAACCGAGCAAGGCCGGCATCGCGCGCCACGCACCGACGACTACGACATGGTAATGGAAGCTATTTGCCCTTTTCATCCGAAAGGCAAACATGCTGCAAAAGATTGCTTCACTTTGAGAAGATTTGCCAAGGAATCCAGAAAGCGACCAGCCAGAGGCGGAGCAAAAGAGGAAGATAAGAAAAAGCAAGATTCCCCCGAAGATGCCGAGGGCGAATATCAAAAGATGGAACGGGAGCTCAATTACATCTACGGAGGCTCAATGGCTTACGAGTCAAAGCGGAAGCAAAAACTCACGGCCAAGGATGTCAACGCCGTCATGCCAAGAGACTCATGATATCTCGGATGGTCCGAGGCCCCATTACCTTTGACTGTTACGATCATCCGGATCACGTCCCTTATCCCGAAGATTCCGCTAGTGTTGGACCCGTGGTGCGCAATGTTAAACTCAAGAGGGTGCCGGGTCGACGGAGGCGATGGGCTCAATGTTCTCTTCTCCAAAACTTTTGACGACATGAAGATTCCCGTTCCGAGTTAAAGCGGGCTCATCACCATTCAATGGAGTAATTCCGGAACTTCTTGATGCACTCGGGCAAATCACCTTGCCGGTCACGTTTGGAACCAAGGAGAATTTTCGGACCGAGTACCTCAACTTTGAAGTGGCCGACTTTCGGGCGGCATATCACGCCATCTTAGGAAGACTGGCTGCCGATTCATGGTCATGCCACATTATACTTATCTCGTCATGAAGATGCGGGGCCAAAGGGTATCATTTCAATACGTGGTGATATCAAGCGATCGTTAAATGCTGCGACAGAGAAAGTGCGAGATGGCGAAGCTCAAGAGGTGGCGGATGATGAGAGAAGATCCGTGCAAAACCGCACACCAAGAAGACGAAGGAGAAGTACCACCAAGAAGCGGACCAGGGGCAAGCCTAAAACGATGAGGGGTCAAAAGGTAATCCTCGACCCATCCAACTCGCCCAGACAGCTCGATTGGGACAGCCTCGCCCCAAATAGGAAGACGCTGTCACCTTTCTTGAACCAACCGGGACATCTTCGCGTGAAACCATCCGACATGCCCGGTGTTCCCGGAGAGGTGATCGAGCACTCTTTGAACGTTGACGAAGACCAAGCCCATCAAGCAACGGCTCAAAGATTTGCTCAAGACGTAAAAAAGCCATTAGGGAAGAGATCACAAAGCTTTTAGCGGCGGGTTTCATAAAAGAAGTGTACCATCCCGATCGGTGGCAAATCCAAAGGCTTGTTCGCAAAAAAGAATAAAAGTGGCGCGTATGCGTTGATTATACCGATCTCAACAAGGCTTGCCCGAAAGATCCTTTTGGGCTGCCTCGTATAGACCAAGTGGTAGATTCGACGGCGGGCTGTGAACTCCTCAGTTTCCTGGATGCTTATTCAGGATATCACCAAATCAGGCTAAAAGAAGAAGATTGCATCAAGACCTCGTTCATCACTCCGTTTGGCGCATTCTGCTACGTCACGATGCCATTCGGTTTGAAAAACGCCGGTGCAACTTATCAACGCGCTCACATAAATATGTTTTCACTCCCAGACGGGCGAAGCGTGAGGCGTATGTCGACGACATCGTTGTCAAAACCAGGGCGAAGGAAGACCTCATATCTGACTTGGCGGAAACCTTCGAAAGCCTAAGGGCTTACAAAATGAAACTGAATCCAGAAAAATACGTTTTTGGAGTCCCGTCAGGAAAATTACTCGGATTTATTGTGTCACAGCGCGGCATCGAGGCAAACCCAGAGAAGATCAACGCAATTCTGAAAATGAAACCTCCAACTAGTCAGAAGGATGTCCAGAAGCTCACCGGATGCATGGTGGCACTCGGCAGATTCATCTCGCGGCTAGGATCTCGAGGAACGCCCTTTTTCAAACTTCTAAAGAAGCAGGGTAACTTTCAATGGACCTCGAAGCACAACAAGCTTCGAAGAATCAAGACATTCTTATCATCCCCACTGTGGCCGGGTCCTCCAATGCCCGAAGAGCCCTTTTGCTCTACATTGCCGCGACGACTCATGTAGTCGGCCACAGTAATCATTGCAGAGCGGAAGGAAGAGGGGCACCTCCAGAAAATCCAGCGGCCAGTCTATTTCATCAGCGAGGTGTTGGGAGAATTCAAGGTGCGCTACCCGTAGGTACAAAAACTATTGTACGCCGTATTGCTCGCTTCACGAAAACTCAAGCATTACTTCCAAGAGCATTCAATTTCGGTGGTCACCACTTTCCCGCTTGGAGACATACTCCACAATCGGGAGGCCACTGGGAGGATCGCAAAATGGGTAGTCGAGCTCGGGGCCTTTGAAATCTCTTTCAGGCCGCGAACGGCAATAAAATCTCAAATACTTGCCGATTTCACCGCCAAATGGACAGAATTGCAAACTCCGACGACTACTGAAGAGCTGGAGTACTGGATGATGTATTTCGACGGCTACCTCATGCTCAACGGCGCAGGAGCCGGCGTGGTCCTCATCTCTCCAACAGGTGAGCGCTTGAAATACGTCCTCCAGATCCACTTCCCGGCTTCAAACAATGCCGCCGAGTACGAGGCACTCATCCACGGGCTACGCATTGCGATATCCCTCGGTGTCGGCGGCTAACTATCCGGGGCGACTCCATGCTGGTAATTAATCAAGTACAAAAGGAGTGGTCGTGCGTCGAAGACAACATGGCAGCCTATTGCCAGGAGGTATGGAAGCTAGAAGGCAAGTTCGACGGGCTGGAACTCATTCACGTGCTCCGATGTGACAACGAAGTAGCAGACGAATTGGCAAGGCTAGTATCCACTCGGGCAACAATACCAGCTGGTGTGTTTGTCGAAGAGCTCCATAAGCCTTCAATAAGCCCAAAGCAGGAACAAGGCAAATCGAAAGAAACACCCATTGAAGAAGAGGTCTTGGCCATCAGCGCAGATTGGACGGCTCCTTTTCTCAATTACTTGTTGAAGGACGAACTTCCGGAAGACCGGACAGAAGCAGAATGCATCTCGCGGCGCAGCAAGAATTACGTAATAATAGGCGAAGAATTGTTCCGAAAAAGTGCCTCCGGAGTTCTAAGACGATGCATATCAGAGCAAGAAGGAAGAAATCTACTCAGAGAAATCCACTCGGGAATCTGTGGGCATCACGCGGCGTTAAGCACTTTGGTGGGCAAGGCATATCGACAAGGCTTCTTCTGGCCGACTGCTGTGACTGATGCGGAAGACATCGTCCGAACCTGTGAAGGATGCCAGTTTTTTGCTCGCCAAATACACGTGCCCGCTCAGAAGCTGCAGACAATTCCGATCACTTGGTCGTTCGCAGTCTGGGGGCTCGACATGGTCGGGCCATTGAAGAAAGCTCAAGGTGGCTTCACCCATCTCTTTGTCGCCGTCGATAAATTCACCAAGTGGATAGAAGCAAAACCAGTAGCTACAATCACAGCGGCCAAGGCCAAAGAGTTCTTTCAGGAGATCGTCGTAAGATTCGGCGTTCCAAACAGGATTATCACGGACAATGGAACCCAATTCCGAGGAGAAGAATTTCAAGACTGGTGTGACGAGCTTGGCATCAAAGTTTGCTTACCGTGGCTCATCCAAAGAGCAACGGTCGGTAGAAAGGGCAAACGGCATGGTCTCAGTAGGCTTAAAAGCACGATTTTCGAATCGCTCAAACCGTGACGCCACCCGATGGGTAAAGAATTGCCTTTCGTACTCTGGGGCCGAGAACCACCCAGCGAGAAGGCAACCGGCATCACCTTTTTTTCCGATCTCTGGCTCGAAGCGGTTCTACCCAAAGTTGACCTTCGGATCCCCTGTCCGAATTTCAAGGATGCCGAGTCGGAAGAAAGCGAATGGCGACATCGATCGATTGGAGGAGGCAAGGGAAGTCGCCGCGGTCCAGTCGGCCAAATACCTTCAGGCCCTGCGCCGCTATCATGACCGAAACGTCCGAAACCGAGCATTCTCCAAAGGCGATTTGGTCCTAATAAAGAGCCAGAAGCATGAGCACAAGTTATCTCCGAATTGGGAAGGATCCTACATCGTCGACGAAGTGACGCGTCCGGGAGCTTACAGGCTTAAGCGAGAAGACGGCGCCATCATCAGTAACTCATGGAACATAGAGCAGCTACGTCGTTTTTTCTCCTAAAATGTTCTGTCGATGTTGAATCTTTCCCTAGACTTACTATCCAATTGTTTCTCAATTAAGCAGTAAAGTCGGAGGCTACACCTAATAGTGTTGCGCATGCGCAACTCGACTGGAGGATTATTTGTTTAAAGAGATGTCATATGTCAGAATCTTTATTCAATTGACTTGCTACTCAATTGCTTCTCAATTAAGCAGTAAGTCGGGGGCTACACCTAATAGTGTTGCACATGTGCAACCCCGCTTACATATCGGCTCCTATCCTTTTCTTTTCCCTACTGATTCTGACTAAAATCCGAGTGCTCTATACCCTCGATTGTGAAACCCCGGACGAAAAAAGTCTAGTTACCTGATGAAAGGCATGCTCGAGGGAAAAGGCCAAAGCGCCAACTCGCGATGCTCGGGGGCTATACTAATCGCACGGGGTGCTTAAACATAAGGGAGGATGAAAACCACTCGGGAAAAGTCGAAAAGACCTAAGCAAGGAAAAGGAAATGGCAAGTTGCAGCCAAAACAGTCTTACAAAAGTCCAAAGATCGCTCAAAGACCATGGAAGATTTATACAACAAAAGCGCTATCTAAACGACAACAAAAGTGCTACTTTCCTTACGGAGATAAAAACTACTCCGTGCAATGCCAATCGGCGCATGAGCAGGGCATCCTAGCTCTGATGAGCCTAGGAACGACCTCGATCAGGGCGTCGATGGCGGCGGCGTCCCGGGCGACGGCCTCCTGCTCCGCGGCCTCCGCCATGGCAAGGTCGTATGCAGCCCAGAGCTCGGCGAGTTCGTCCTCAGGCTCCACAGAGGCGTCGTCCCCAAAGCTGTGGAACAGGTTCTCGATCCACGGCGCCACCGGCGGACCCGGGGACTCTGGAGGGAGAGACAGAGGAGAGAGATCCTCAGAAGAAGAGGAAGAATCCATGAAGAAGAAGAAGGTAACCTGCAAAAAAGGCGAACGATCAACTGGCGGTCGCAATTCCACAAGCACGAAAAATGAAGAAATCAAGCAAAGAAGAAAGCTAATAGTCGAGTGTTTCAAAGAAACAAGAAGAAGTTCCTGAAGAAATGAAGAAGAACGAGCCGGCGGAGAATGGTAGTGCACTGCAAATCGCCAAGATCGAGGCTAAGTACACTCTTATAAGGGGCAAACGTCTGTCTCTGGAGGGAGACTCGCTCCGACTCAAGGCGACGCCTGGCATGGAGGCGGGAACGATTCACCTTCCAGGTGCACCGAACGTAACGTCGCACATGTCCCGAGGAGTGTCAGACGCCATGATGATCAAAGACTTCAGAAACAGGCCAAGACGCCAGATAAGCCTCCTAATGGGCCGAGAATTAGCGAAGCACATTAAGGCAGCGGCTAAGCGTTCCCGCAAAACGAATTCAGGCCCAGGGGAAACTTTTTCCAAACATTAGAGCAATTATCTCGAAGGAGCGGCAAAAAACACAGGATAAGTTCAGTACAAACAGAAGACTACACAGACCTGTGTCCGTGTTTTAACCAAAATGTAAGCGATCCTTGACTTCATCCATAAGGGCGAGCGCTTGATCGTCATCAACAGTGCGGGCAAATCCCTCCTTGACAGCCTCGAGCTCCACCCGTGGATACAAGGACTTGGTGATCACCAACACCTGGCAGGCGCTTGTAATTGCAATGTCCTCCAAATGCGCAGTCAGCTTCTTGAGGGCTTCTTCCAGCCTCTGAATTGTGATATCAGCGTCATAGGGGACACCACCGTGCGGCTTCATCGGGACCGAGATTCGCAAAGACCCTTTCGTAACCCAATTGGAGACGGTCGACCCTCTTCAAGATGCTTTTGATCTTATCATCAAGAGCCCGGTACTGTGCTTGCGAGTTAACCCGATGCACTGCAGGATACCAGTCGTGTAAGTCTGAAGCTGCTAAAAGAAAAAGGGACAATAGGATAAAAGACAAGATCGAAAGTACACCTTCCAATTCTCTTGTCAGCTTGGCCACTTGTTCTTTGGCGTCCTCTTCAGCCTTCTTCAGTTCTTCATTCCGGGAAAGAGAGGCTTCGAGCTTCTCCCGAAAATCTGACAAAAGATGAAGACCGGGGCATCAGAAGACGAAGGATAAAATCGGGGCCCAAGGCACTCGGATAAAAGGGTTACCGTCAGAAAGACTGGTCAAATTCAATTTCTCTGCCTCAAGGGACTGGATGTGACTTCGAAGCCCTTCCAGTTCCTCTCGATTCTCCACGCGGGTGCGTGTAAGCTCCGCCTCAAACTCAGTGCGAATCTGCTCGACTTCCTCGGCGTAATCCTTCCTCATTTTCATCCTCGGAAATAATTTTTGAAGAAGGAAGTTTCGGTCCTTGGCGAAAGATGACAGGCGCTGGAGACGGCAAAGCAATGTTAGGCTTCAGGGAAAAAGAGGACTTTCAAAGAAAGTGCGGCGCAGACAACTCACATTGCCAAGGCGCCAACACTCGTGAGCAGCATCGAAGAACGACTCCCAATCCTTGCCTTCAACCTCGCCATCCAAAAGGACTATGTCACCGTCATCATCAATGCGCACCCGCACCGGAGAATTCAAGGGGGCGCGGAGGAATTCGACGCCGCAGTGATCGGCAAGGGAGGTGGAAGGAGCTTCTGGCGGTGAAGGAGCAGTAGCATCGATGGGGGACGCGACGCGGGCAGTCGGCCCAAGAAGGAAAGGCGGTAAGGAGTCACTCGGCTCCAGGCGGCACTCGTTGCCCGTAGCCTCGAGGGCTATTGGGAGCACCGTTCCGACTGGTTCCGGGGTAGCGCTGAGAACAGGGGGCACAACATCAGTCGGCACCTCAGCCTCTGCCACGTCAGCGCTACCCTCGCCAACAACCGCTGAAGGCTCCAGGGACGACATTTCATGAAGAACTTCATCAACAGGATCCCTATGAGAAGAAACGATCAGGACATGATCCAGGGGAGCGAGGAAAGACTAGCAAGGAAATCCAACCTGTTGGATCTTGTTATCTTGCACTTTAAACCCTTTCGAGTGGAAGGACTACCAGTAGGAGTTCCCGCGGGCGCACCCCGCGCGGCAGACAAGGGAGCTCCAGTCGGGCGCGTGGGTGAAGGCACACTTTCCACTGAAGGTGGGGCTGAGGGCTTAAACACCTCAGGTTCCACTGACTGGCTCGAAGAAGAAGAAGAAGAAGAAGAAGTCGGGGGAGGAGGTCGTACGGCCGCGGGGTCCCGAATCTTCGGACCCCCAGTCGGGGGTACACCTTTATCCGACTGCTTCCGCTTGGCCTTGTGAACAATCGGAGCTTTTCCTTCTGGTTGGATCATCACCGGGCGCTGTCTTGCTTTGCGGCAAGGCTGCGGCGAAGGTGAACGGCGGCGCAAGTTTCGCTTATCACTCTTATGAACGGGAAACTCAGGTAATGGCGCATCGAAAAAGAAGGCATCACGTCCCTGCAAATGTGAAGGCACATCCAAATCAAGATTCAGATAAAAGTTAGAAGAATCAGTACCAGAAGGCATCGAAGAAGCCCTTACCGGAGGCGCTGGATTCAACTTCGTAAAAGGTCTTGGCTTTCCGGGAACAGCGATCTTCTCGTTTGGGGCAAAGAAGTCAGAGACACGACAGAAAAAAAACCGCCGAAGTAATTTCTTCAGAAACCTCCCGTGTGGGATCATCGGAGCCCTCATACTCATACCCTGGATGAACTCGGTCCTTGAGGGGCTGAATCCGGCGGATACAAAAGTTGGCAATAATGGCCATACCAGTAAGCCCATTTCCCTTCAACTCGGCAATCAGCCCCATGAGATCAATCACTTGGTCCATCCCATCATCTTTGGGGAGCGATGTCCAGTCAGGAGAGGGCTTGGGTGGCCTCCTAGAAAAAGTGGGCAATGGAGGCTCGGGATTGGCACAGTAGAACCACTCTTGGTGCCAGCCTTTATTCGAGGTCTTGAAAAGAATGTTAAAGTAAGGTTTTTTCATGCCATCCCTCAGCTGGAATCCGGCACCTCCGACCACTTTGGGGGAGTTCTTATTAGGAAAAGGCTTAAGAAAGAAAAGGTGGCGAAAGAGATTGAAGTGGGGACGGACGCCAAGGAAGGCCTCGCAAAGATTGACAAAGGCAGCGATTTGGAGAATGGAATTGGGGTTGAGGTGAGTTAGTTAGATCCCGTAGAATTCAAGAGTGCCGCGGAAAAAGGGGGATGCCGGAAGACCCAACCCTCGCATAAAGAAGGATTCGAAGACGACCACCTCCTCAGCGCGGGGGGTAGGGCAGAATTCACCTGCGGCGGGGCGGGCGGCGAGCATCACCAATGGCGGAAAAACACCAACTCCCACTAAATCCTCCAACCGCCCTTCCGTCGTTATCGAGGTAGCCCAATCCTTGGTCGAGGCAGACGGATGAACAGTTGCGGGAGAAGGGGACGACATCCTCGAATGAAGAAGCCTCGCGATCGCGTGAGATTAGGGGTTAACCCTAGCGGCGAAGGTTGCGAGGGAAGAGATTGGAGACCAAAGGGGCGAAAAGGAACAGTGCAAAGACACTTCGTTTTACCCTATATTGATAGGGGAGCGGTGCTAACTTTCGCCTCGAGCGGGAAACCGCATCACCCTTCTCATGCCACTGAAGCCGCCTAGGAGCACTTGAGGGTGGTAGGCGAGCACGCATGTCGTGCACAATCGCTAATGACCCAACAAAATAAAATTGGGAAAGGGTGCGCCCAAGATGGGCCAAAGCCAAAAACCCGTGACACACGGATCAAGGGTACCACCTAGGAAAAACATCCTCTTATGGTATGCCTCATGCTAGGTCGCAGGCTGATAACATTCAGAGAACGAAGTCAGATACCATAAAGATGACTTAACAAAAAACAGACGCCCACAGGGTACGGGACTCGTATGACCTTAAAAAAGGGCGACAACGGGTACCAAATGGGCAGGATGAAATGCGCTCTGTAAAGAAAAGCCAGGGGTTAAGCGCTAGGACGCGCCAATACCACTCGACTGAGTATAGATGTGCACAGAAAACATGCTAAGTAATGAGTCGGCCTGATAAACCGGGTCAGAGACAGCTCGGAATAATCATACACAGAATTTCGTCGAGTTCTTCGTGACCTCCTCGCCAGGCGACAAACATTCTACCGAAGCACTCGAAGACTTGATCGCAGAAAGGCACTCGATCATGAAGCACTCGGGGCTATCAGTGGAGGATATACACCGGGGCCCACAAGGCAGACCCGCGAGGCCCAACCAGGCGAAACTAGGCCAGGCCGACTACGGAGGACTGGAGGCATACCGGGCTGAGCGAGACATGAAGAATCAGAGCAAAATCTCAGCTAAGGAAACCAGTCGTATTAGGCAAAGGATGATTGTAATCCAAACCGATATAGAGTCGGATATATATGAAGGTGCAATTTCCATCTCGATCCGGTGGGATTCCTTATTGTAACCGCCCTTCTCTCGCTATATAAAGGGAGGCGGGGAACCATCAACACGAACAACATCATCAGCAAATAAGCTAGCCAATCATAATCCCGAGCACAGGACTAGGGTATTATCTCCACCGTGAGAGCAGAACTCAGATAATTTCCGTGTCTTGTGCTACCATCGAGTTCCCGATCCAGCGCTTAGCCCCCTTTTAATTATTGTCGGTAACAAACCTCGACAAATACCCTCTTAGAAAATTCTAAAATTACATCTAGGTCCACTTTGGTGCCTAATTTTTTGTGTATTGGCCCTCGAATATTCCTGAAATTACATCCAAGTCCTTTTTGGTGGAAAGACCCCCTACAAAAACTCGAAATTTATTTTTCACGCATAGATGTAAGTTCAACCTTCATTAGTTATGGTTTTGGTGTTAATGACAAATCTAATCTTGTGTTAATGACAAATCCAATATTGAGTTTATCCCCTATTGCGATTTTGTTATTAATGACAAATCTTATATCGAGACTAACTTGTTTATTTAGAATATCTTTGATTAGTCTCATCGCATTGAAAATGGAAAACCCAAGGTATGTTTGCATATTCATTCTAGTATTAGTTGCATACTTTGGAGTCAAGTTAAAATATGAATGTCCCCGTTATATTAACCACAAAATGTGCATTATGTTTCTCAATCCATATATTACATGGATGCACATATTTAGGGGGAGTTTGTAGTTTAACTTGAAAGTCTCTTTGTATTGATCAATTCGCTATTGACACATATAAGGATCAAGACAAAGAAACTAAATCCTTGAGTATATGTTTGAATTGCCTAGTTATAAATATACTCATGGTAATATAGGATATACTCCAATACGATCAAATTGGATATGTGCATATTATGTCCAAGTCAATTATATCTATGCACATATACATGTGGAGTGTATTCTATAGTTGATGATTTAGAGTAATGATCATTTCCGTACAATTTACATATAATGGATCATTACTTTCCATCAACATGAGTATATGAAAACTTGTGTAGTTAATATATACTCATATCAATTTAAATGATAATTTAAATTGAGTTCATTTGTCTTGCTAATCATTAAGGAACATTTCATCATGTGTTGATGGGGTTCCGTGATTATGTGAGGACAAATGAATAACTCTTAAGTATAATAAAGCATGAGTTGCATTATTGTACTTAAGACACATTAAATCATTTCAATTGATTTAGATTGTGCTCAATTGATCTAGAGGCATCCATTATGTGTTAATGGAGTGCAGAAGATAATTGAGACAACCATGCATCTTGGACTAACTATTTTATGAGTTGTGATTGAGTTAGGTCCAAAGATGGATGAGATGATGAGAACGGGACAAGGACGGCATCATGAGTTGATGGGCGTCAAGAATGGATCCCGAAGTGGAGTCGAGTGGATATCCCGGGGGAATATCAAAGTGATGATCATAAAGACCCCAAAGGGGATTGCTTGCACGCGGCGGCGAAGGTATAACTAGATAGGCTAAGGACTCTGTAGTCTTTGAGTCTAAGGTTTTATCGCCGTGCTATTAAGAGGGGTCGTTCCTTTTGTTTGAGCTTCATCATGTGTTGGTGATCTCATTCCGCGTTCACTCGAGCTCAAACCATTTGGATTTGATTTTTGCATATGGGTTAACCATTTGGCATGTGTTGCGAATGGGTTAAACTTATGCTTGGTTGCATTTGGTTTTCGCATAATGCTTTGATTTGCATGTGTTGCAATAAGTGATAAGCTAGTGCGTTGGCTTTTGTGTGAAGTTCACTATTGCATGTGTTGCATTAGTTGAAGCTTCATGTTTTGGTTTCGCAAAACAATCTTTCTTAAAACCGTGTGTTTGCTTGGAGCTAAGTTTTGCCTGTGTTGCAAAAGGAGAGAGCTCAAGCATGATTTGATGTTTGTGTGTTTGTATGGAGCTAGAGGATTGCATGTGTTGCGAGTAAAGAGCTCATACTTGAGATTTGGTTTTGGTGTTAGTTCGATTTGGTGTTGCATGGAACTAGAGAATTGCATGTGTTGCAATTAGAGAGTTCATGCATCTTGATTTGATGTTGCTTGGAGCTAGACTTTTGCATGTGTTGCAAAGAGTAGTGCTCAAGTATGAAATGTATTTATTGCGTTATTTGCAAGTTCGTTGTGCGAATAAACTGAGGTTTATGAGTTCGGAATTCCGAGAGCATGTGAGTGGGGCTTGCAACGGGTGTTGGCAAGTTGACCGGGTCTTGTGTTGACCTTCACATGGCTAGGGAATTAATCTCATAAACTCGAGTTTGATTTGCTTAATCGTGTCAACAGATTACACGCTAAGGGTACCCTCTCCACCGCATAAAGTACAACCCGCGTGGCGGCTCGGCAACGGGCGGGCGATCACGGCCGGCCAGCGTCGTACCACGGGCGCCCGGCGGCGAGCGGGGCGAAAGACGCCACGCCGCCGGCGCCCGCCCACGTGGCGGCTTCGCAATCGGCGGCGATCACGGCCGCCGCCGGCGTCGGCCACGTGGCGCCCGGCGAGCGAGTGGGCAAGCACGCCGCTGCCGGCGCCCGACCACGTGGCGGCTTTGGCGACGGGCGGCGATCACGGCCGCCGCCGGTAGGCTCACGTGGCGCCGGCGGCGCAGCGGGCGAAGACGCCTACTGCGCCGGCGCCATCCACGTGGCGGCGACAATCGGTTGGCGATCACGGCCCGCCGGCCAGGCGTAGGCCCACGTGGCGCCCGGCGAGTAGGTGGCGAAGCACGCCTGCTTCGTCCGCCGCGCAGGCAAAAAAGCGAGCGCGGTGGCCGCCTCGAAGCTCCCACCGCTGCATCAGCGTGTCGAGCAGCGAGTTCGCCATGGCAGTTTATCGATTGTAAGGGTTTCGCGACAAGCCCATTCCTCGACATCTCGTCGCTCACTGTCACAAAGGTGTCCCATCCCATGACCGGGCAAAGGCACGCGTAGGCATTTAATGAGGATGGGGGAACGCGACAGCACAGGAAGGCGTATTAAATATGTAAGGATCAGCATGATGACCCCCTTTTACCTACTCCCATTAGCCTGGCCTATATAAGGGCCCTCGGATGCATAGGAAAAAAGGGGGCCAGAGGTGAAAGACAACAAATCACAGTATAGCAGTAGAGCCTAAGGAAGAACTTGTAATTCCCAAGCTTTGTACGGCACCAGTTCAAAACACTCTTTGAAAGCAATCCAGCAGGAAGTAAGGCTATTACCCAAGGAAAAGGGGCCTGAACACAGGTAAAATCCGTGTGTCATCCATAGTTCATAGAGGCCGGCGTTTGCTTGTCGTGGGAGTCTCTAGGTTTCCCCTTGCTAGGTTTAGCCACGAAGACGCCTCCTTCCAGAACAAAACCCGTCCTGTCGATTCCGGCCTGCTGTGGAATACGCCGACAATACGTTTACAAATAGTCTTTGAGTTGATTGCGAAATGCGTTTTTGCAATTTGGTTGAAATTCTTTGAGCATGAGCTAAGTTGGTGCAAATGTGTTTTGCACGTGTATATGATCATGTGTTGATCATCCTTGAGGCTCAAAGAGTGGGTTTTGGTTTTGGAGAAATGGATTTGAAAGTAGAATTGGTTTTTCTCTCGAGGCCGTGATCTCATGATGGAGGTGCGGTAGTACCGCTTTTGCGTACTACCAAGCAATATTGTTGCGTAGCTTTTCTCCAAAGGCGTGTGTTTTCGGTGGTGCTTGGTGGCACTATGCCGTGTGGGAGCGGTAGTGCCTTAAAAGTCGATACTCTAGGCCTCAGAGGGCGGTAGTCTGAGAATATATCCGTTGTTGGGCCGTTGGAGGTCAGGCGACTACTGCCCTATGAGGGCTGTAGCCTTATTGATTCTGCCGCTTTAGCCCCCAACGGCTAGTTTTCTTGTGGGGGCTATATATACCCCTGGGGGCTTGGGGCTAGAGTTCTTTGGCTTGGTTGAGGTTTTGGGTGAGGTGTTGCATGTGTTGCATACTCCCATTTGATTCTTGAGCTTAAGAGTGAGCTAATTGCATGTGTTGCAATTAGGAGTGGTTTGAGTGAGCTCTTGTGCATGTGTTGCACTTGAGTGAGGTCCTTGTGCATGTGTTGCACTTGGTGATCGCCGGCGCATTTGTTGTGCCGGTGAGGTTCAAGCAAGGAGCGGCTTATTACTCTTGGAGGTTGCTTGACTCCTAGGCAGGCGTGGGCGTCGTCGGTGAGAGCTCTCGAGGTGTGAGAGGCCCGGCAAGTTTGTGAAGGTTGGGTTGAGCCTACGCCAAGAAGCGTGAAAACCACGACTAGTGGAAAGAGGCGGGTGCTCGAGCGGGAGCCGGTCCAAGTGTGGGCTTGCCTCAACGTGGACTAGGGGAGACCGGCAAGTCTCCGAACACCACGAAAAAATATCGTTTGTCTCTTGTCTCTTTACATTCAAGTATTTACCTTTTGCATATTAATCAATTGCTTGATTGTAGAATTGCTTAGTATTAATTGTTTGATCAATTTAGCAATTCTAGTTTAGAGACATAATTTAGTTAGTGCACTAGTGAGCCTAGTTGATTTAGGCTTTAATTGTCAAAACCTATTTATCGCTTCCGCATATATCTTTGATTAGGTTTTGACTTAGGGGTGTATTAGAGCGAATTGTTTAGTGAGCGATCGAATTTCATAAAACGCCTATTCACCTCCCCTCTAGGCGCATCCTTGACCCTACAATAGACCCTTCGAAAATTGAGAGATTACATCCGGGTCCACCTTTCCCGATCAGACCCTCTCAGAAATTCTTGAAATTACATCCCAATCCATTTCTATGGTGAGAAGGCACCCCAAAAATGCGGAAATTCCATCTAGGTCCGCTTTTTTCGAGAAGCCCGCCCCAAAAAATTTCGAGATTACATCCAAACCCTTTTTCCCAGAAGACCCCCAAAAAAATCTAAAACTGGTTTTTTTAGAACCGCACAATTTTTATCCGCTGGGCACATAGCGGCTGGTGCGGCGTGTGCTGCACCCACGCGCATCTAGTGTTCTAATAAAACGGGGCACGGGGACTAGAGGCTCATTGCGGCTCAAATGAGCCGTTACAGTCTTGTAGTACAAATCAACAAGAAGTCAGAAATACCAGCACTAAGGGCATGCTTGGTAGAGTTCCAGATTCCAGCTTCACCTAAAATCTGAAACTTGTAGGCTAAAATAAAGTGAATTAAGTTTATATTTTTGGTCTAAAATGTAAACAAGATAATCTATCTAAACACTATTAATGTACTCACAGCTTCAGCTTCACGAATCTGGTGAAGTTAAAATTTTCAGCTTCACCAGATTAGCTTCACCAGATTCACAAATCTGAAGAAGCTGAATATCTGCCAAACACACCCTAAGAGAAAGATTAATTGATCAAAGAAAACTATGCTTGGGTAATTAACCACTGTTCTCCATCAGGGTATCCTCAAGATTAAAAACCGGCAATTAGCCCAAATTTATATTATAACTTTTCTTGGTTATTCTCTTGCTTATCTCTAAAGCAAGCGAGAATAAATTGCGCATTTTGCTTGCATGGGTGACGGGTCCAATTAGGTGTAGTAGCAAAGCCAACGTAATCAATGCTTTTTGTGATTATATAGTACTACAAAACATGAGATGAGGCTATGCCTACAAAAGTTTGGGCTTTGGGGGCCACTCTTTGGCTTGAGGATAAATTTATCTCACCAAACATTACAATAAGAAAATGAAGAAGCGATCACTTTTCTAACCTTCTTTCTATTTTTTTTTACAAAAATTGTTCCTTTCTGAAAGAATTTACAAATCTAACTCCTCATATATTTTTTTCTCAAAATGGCTTTTTTCTAAAAGAAATTGCAAATCCAACCCCTACAGAAGGCACACCCAGAGAGTGTGGGAGCATGGGGTGCTACGGAGGGGTAGTGCGGGACCAGGTGACAAACATAGCAGCAGGCAGCTACTGCACTCCGAAGGGGTGGGAGGAGACGAAGCTTCACGGCACATGAGCGAGGAGCTGAGGCGGCGGCGCGGGAGACGCTTCCGCAATAGAAATGTGTTTTCCACGGTAGGGAGGGGATATATTTGCAATTCGGACTAGAAAAATGATCACTTCAAAAATAAACTAGAGGGTTAAGAGATAAATGAATTTTACCAAAGTTTGATAGCAAACTAAATATTTGTCAGACTTAGGCCAACGCCACTAAAATTTGAGAAGAGAAGCATTCGTTAATCATCGATTCATTGTACGGCCATGTATCACTGCTGCGCCAGCCCGGTGTCGCAGGGCAGGAAGGCGAGTTGGACCACCAGCACTGTTGCCAAATTGGTAGAGTACCAGCCGCATGCACTTAATCATGGGTCGTCACTGTTCCTCCAGCTGAAAATAAAGCGCGCACACGTAATCCAGTCCTTCCTGCAGTCCATGCCTGTTTGTCGCGAGAGCGGCAACACCATACTACTAGTTTCATGTGCTGATTTAACTCATCCGAATACCTGTCGTCGAGAAAAACCGAACAATCTACTCGTACTTCAACGCTGTTGGTTGCCCTTCGCTTGCTCCGAAATCCGAATGACACGGATGATCGAATAGTACGACGACTAAACATCAAGAGAAAAAGGGTAATATAGACACATCACTTGGCCTGAACACTTCATCTAACTGTCCAACTCAAGACAGGCCAGCTGCTAAAAATGATTAAATGAAAAGCATATATCCACGTGGAAAAAAAAAAGAGTGAGACTAGACAATAGTATACCATTGACGATATAGCGATAAGTTTTATACAGTGTCAGCAAGTTTCACAAGGACGTTAAAAAGTTTATGATTCAGTAAGTTTCATGTATTTTTAGAAGTTTCTTGAAGGTTCCAAGCTAAAGCATCAACGAGTTTTAAGTTTTAGACTCATGGTTCAACCGGTAAGATTGCGACAACTTTCGATAAGTTTCAACTTAAAAGTTTCAAAAAGCTCCAACAAATTTTCGCTACAGTTTGAATAAGTTTCATCAAAATAAATAACACAAAAAAAGTAAAAAAACCTGGTATGCTCACATGCGGCCGCCAATCGCTGCTTTGCCACCCATTAGCACCACTGCCTCCTCCCCCTACTCACCCAAGGGGTGAAGCCAGAGTTTGAAGTTGCCTATAACGTACACGGTAGTGGAGTTGAGGAGGCAGGCGAATCTTATTGCCGGCGACGAGAAAAACAACCAAATCCGGTAGATCCCATCTCTGGCATCCTCCTTGTGCCATGTTGCCTCCGTCATGCTGACCTCCTCTACACATCGCGCAGCCTCCGTATTACCAGTCACCACTCGCCAACCTCCTACAAATGACTACTCTATGGTCCAGATTAGGAGGCAAGAAAGAGTCACGTGATCTGGCGGATCCTATTGCCAGTGATGAGGAAGATTATCATAGTCGGTTGATCTCGTCCCCGGCGGTGAGGAGGATTATCGAATCCAGTGAATTCCATGGACAACGTCCTCCTCGATCCCACCATGTTGCCTCTACCGTGGTTGTTGCCTCACATCCAAGTCGCTGCTCGTAGTTCTTACATACAGATACGGGGCACTGTTGCTCATAAAAATCAAAGCGTGAGGAAAGAGATAGAGGTATAGATAAAGCATGTCGCCACTACAACTCCTTGTCTATTATTGCTGGTACTGTCAAACTCGCTCGCTCAATTGCCACTGCAAATGAGGAAGAGAGAGAGAAGAGAGGAGTTGATGTGTGACCACACGTGATCTCGATGGATAGGGCTTCATAGTATAGGATCGGACGGTGACTACATTTACCGTCGATTTGGAAACGTACAATATAATATGCGCTAGCATTTTTGAAAAAAAAATGCACTGGTCGGAATAGTCAAAAATAAGAATAAAAATGCCTTGCAAACATCCTAGCGGAAAATGTGAAAATGCCAGAAAAGTGCATTATTAATCCGTTTTTTTTTTGACACCTATCAATCTCAAGCGTGGAGAGGCTGCAGAGAGAAGGAAAGCTTGCAGATAAGGCTACAGTGCCACGCCAATTCTTGCGAATTAGCCATGGCTTTCTGCACTCCTGCGGCCACCACTCCCCATGCCACTCCAGCTCCTCTCACGAGCTCATGGAAGCACGTCACCTTCTGCAACTCCTCCAAGCTAGGCGGCGGCGGTAACCAGCTGAGGGCGCGGCTCGCGAGTGCAACTCCTCAGGTGCATGCACTGGCACCGGCGACGGGAGAGGAAGCGGCGGCGCCCTCCCCTCTCAACGTGGACTACCTGGCCGCCGAATTCACCGGCCACGGCGTCAGCTTCGAGGCCGTCGGCGGCAGCTGCGCCGTCAAGATGGCGGTGCGCAACGGCAGCTCGGCGCACCTGCTGCTGCCGAGCGGGCTCGTCACGTCCTACAAGCCGGCCATGTGGCACGGCGCGCCCACGGAGGTGCTCCGCACCACCGTCTCCGAGGGCGCCTGTGGGCAGGCCATCATCCGCGGCGGCGTGTCGATGGACCTCCGCTGCGCGGCCGGGGACATGCTGCCGTCGTGGTCGTCGAGCGGGGCCTGGTCTCTCCGCGACGTCAGGGGAAGCCCCACGGGCTCTATCGAGGTCGAGATCGCGTCCGTCGCGCCGGAGAACAGGGTGGAGGCGAGGTGCGTCGTGACGCTGCACCCTGAGGTGCTGGCCTCGGAGTTCACGGTGACGAACGCCACCTCGTCGACGATGACGCTGTCGGGGGCCGTGTCCAACCACCTGCGCGTGAGCACGCCGGACGCCACCTACGCCGTGGGGCTACAGGGGTCGGACTACAGCAACTGTGAGCCCATGCTGTCCGAGTTCAGCATCATTCCTCCGGACTTCAGGACGACGCAGTCCGCAAGAACAGCTCAGCACTGGGCCAACAAGGGCTTCGATATGGTCCTCTGCAGCGGCGCCCATGGACGCCACAGCGCGGGGCAGGAGCCGGACGGCGAGGAGGACGACGACTACAAACATCTGACGGCGGAGTTGTGCCGGATTTACAGCCATGCGCCCCGGCAATTCTCCATCATCGACAGGGTAAAGGCCCCCATTTTTAAACGCAAAATTTCACAAGAAACGGTTCAATTTGAGAAAAATTACCGCGTTCCAAACATAGACCTAAAACCAAAAGCTGAAAACCTTGCAAGATTAGGTACGCTTAGACCACGATGAATTGGGATGCAGCGAAGGATTAAAAGATTAATTTTAACTCTTGTTTGGCAATTTGAGGACTGAGGCTTAGCCCAGTGGCGTTGGGGAGCAGTTGGGCACCCAGCTGACCCAGGTTCGAGTCTCGAACTCGGCATTTCTCGTAGAGATGAGTACAGATGCTTGTGTATGTGTGGAGGGGTGTGTGCGCGTTTGTAACCCGTCTATATTTTTTTCTTCTATAATACATGCTAATGCTCCTGGCCAATTTTTAAAAACTCTTGTTTGGCAATGCAGGGCAGGAGGAACTCCATTTGCTTGCACAGGAGAGGATTCGAGGAGCTGTACGTCTTCAGCCCAGGATCCAAGTACGAGTGGTACGGGAAATACGCCTACGTGTGCGTAGGGCCTATGATGATGGAGCCTGTGGTGCTGGGGCCTGGGGTTACATGGGAAGGGGCTCAGTACCTGCGCAACCCAAATCTTTAGATAGGCTCACTAGCTCATTGATGTTGCCATGTTGGGAAACCATGACCCTGGATTAATCTCACATGTAGTGTGTGTATATGTTGCCATGTTGGGAAACCATGACCCTGGATTAATATCACATCCGGTGAGTGTATATGTTGCCCATGGGAAAGGAAAACATGCAAACATGGACATAATAGGGTAGCAAATCTAGTTACTACTTAGTTGCAGATGCTACACCTCCAGATCGAGAAGACCAAATGCGATACATAATGATGCTCAAGAGTAGAATCACGTGAGCTCAACAGCGATAAGCTTGATAGCGATGAGATTAACAGCACCATCCATCAAAGGAGGTGGATGCCAAGTTGCCAACATTCAAACTCTGTATTTGTTTGCAGTAACAAGAAACAACGACAACAAAACATTCCATAACTACAGGCCTTTCTATCTCTCCACAGAAGAGATTTCGAACAAGTAACATGCCCGTTCTTCCCAGCATACACACATCTGATGAGCGATTCGAGGTGAAGGAAGAAGCCACCGGTGTTTTCAGTCACTGTTAAGTGACACCTCCCAACAAATAAAAAGGTTGCAACCATTTCACATCCTACGAACTTTCGAGAACCTCACGTTGAAGAGTCCTGCATGTTGGGAGAAAACATATCCTGTCGAACCTTTTTTCAGGTGTCAAACCAAGACGCGAGCAGCGGATCCATTCACGTCCTTCACACTGTTGAGCAAACATATAGTAGTTAGGGCAGAAAATTGACTTTCTTAAGACAAAATCCAAGCTTATCCCATTAACATAACATGAGTTGGTGCATCAAACATGATTATGCAATGATTAATTACTACTTTATTGGCTTCCAATAGCGAGCTGTTCATCGGATTGGAAAAAAAAGTTGACAGGGCTTTGTGTGTGATTGCAACGAGCGATATACCATGTAGAATAGTTTCTAATTGTGATTTGTTAACAGAGTTTAACTAAACAAGTTCAATTTTCGTTGCCTTGTAGTGCCTGTCTGTTCTATGATTTTTTTCCCTCTCTATTTTTGTCTAATCCTATAGAGGGCAACACCCCCTTTCAGTGGTCCGATGCTACCTGCACAGTATGTAAATGGTCATAAAAAAATTCAAAAAATAAATAGGGAGAAACAACCAGAAAGTTTTAGAGATAATTTGAAGTATTTTGAGTTAAATGAGAGGAAGTTTCTTTTAAAGACGGGGAAGCCTGTGATAAAAGTAATGCATTTATTTTTCATGCATGAGCATACTGGAGAAATTAATGGAACTGGAAGAATGGGGTTCTAGAAATTTAGATTTTATATAGAAAGAAGAATGTATTAAGGATTTGTTTAATAAGGTAAATTAAGATTTCTACAAATCAAATCTTACCCACTTAAGAGGGCATCTCATTGAAGATTCCTGCATGTTGGGCAAAACCATTTCCCCTTGAACCTTGTTTCTGGTGTCAGACCAACGCATGAGTAATGGAACCATTCGCCTCCTTCACACTGTTCAGCAAACATAAAAAAGTTAGCGCTTAGTAGAGAACAAAGATTTTCGTACAATAAACCCTACATTTATAGCATGACATAACACACTAGTATATAGGGTTCAAACTTTTAATGGTACCTTCCGTTAAGAAAAATGTGAAGGAAAGAAGTCCTATAGAATGTTGCTCTAATAACTTTTGTTTGGCAACTACAGTGTTCTAGTGCACGGCTTTACACATGATCATGAGGAATACACAATGTATGTTTGTATATGACTGTGATTTGTTAACAGAGCTTCCCTAGAAGTTCAATTTTGGTTGTTTATACCTTATATGTGTCGCTGTCTGTTTCCAAAGATTTTTTTTTCCTGTTCCTTTCTGGGGAGGGCATATACGGTGCATCATCCCCTTTCAGAGCTTCTATGCTCCAATATTAAAATAGATGTAAAAAAATCATACATAATTTCTGAACCAAATTCTGGGGGAGGACGCATGGATAATCTCTACTATATAAAGCAAGAGTTTCTTCTCGTGTCACTTCATCAAAATTACCCACCTTTACCACTGTTAGTGCTCTTTGCAAATAAATTTTTTATCGCAAATTGAGTTTCAACCATTGTACATTCAAATTGAACAGTATTATTCAGACAAGGTTAGTGCTTTTTGCAAATAAATTTTTGTCACAAATTGAGTTTTCGTTGCAATGCACGGGCACATGACTAGTTTGAGTTAATTTGAAGGATTAGGCTACATGATATGGATTGTTTTAGGGAAAAATTTTGTATTGAAAGTAATATTTATTTGCCATGAAGGGGCATGCCAATTGTTAATTAATAAAACTAATATAATGGTGTTTTGAATTTAAATTTTATATAGGAAGGTAAAATGCATTAATGATTTGTTTGGAAAGGTAAACTGTTCAAGAGGTGGCTGGAATGAAGCATATGTGGCATGCATTAACCACATACAAAACTCGTACCACTATACACAAAATTAGTTTTTATTAAGTCATTTGGACCTTTTCGATGTGTGAAAGATGGCCTGAAGGCTACTTTGAGACCTGTCAATAATCGGCCAGCTGGGCGGCCGGAGCGCCTAGGCAGATCCTACGGGGGCAGAAACTGCTGTTTCTACTTGATCTCATTCCCATTTGTGTAAGTATTAGTAAAACTACACCGATGTGTTTCCTATCTGTCATTGATACATGAAGTGTCTTCACTAGCACTAGCACAAATCATACATACCCATACGCATCCATGTGTTTCATACTTTCATTGACTCATGAATTTTGCATTTGGCACTGTTTGCTAGGCGGCTGCCTAGGCACCCTAGGCACCATGCTGCCGCTTATTGCCAAGTGTTTTCTAGAGAACACTGTGTAGAGCATCCCGTAATTGCAACAAGTTCTAGAAAGCAAGAGGCAGCCCAATACTATAGCCTAGTCACAAGAGTAAAGCAGTGGGCACAGAATCCTCATTCTGGATGGTAACAAGCAGAAAAAACTAAAAGCATAATGATAAGACGATCAACCACCAGTCCAGCCACAACATCATAGAGCTGATGCTACATTCTGTTGTTTGAAAAGCAACAAAATAAGTTGGAAAAAGTTCTAAAGCTTATCTGAGACCTCCCAAGGGTAAAAACTGGTAATTTAGAACACAAAAGTTAAAGTCCTCCAAATAACTCACAGGATGAGTCACCATTATTTAGCACCATAAAGACTTACATTCTCATTGTCACAAGCAATCATATCACCATACGAAACCTGGAATATTAATAAGAAAGAGAAATCTTTTTTCAGAAAATATTTGAGAAAAAAATTATTGATGTAAATATTGATGAAAATATATGTTCCAGAAATATTGACATGTATATTAACTTAAAAGATTACCTGGTGGCATATACAATATGTAGGTTCATTTGGATCGATTGTTTGATCCAAATCCATAGATGTAGTTGTTTTCTTGTTGCTACCTGGAGGGGGCATTAAGTCGAAGTCCATACCCCTTTCCCTGTCCCATTCCCTCTCTCTGAACTTCTTTGTTGCTTGAGGTGTGCTGAAACCAGTCCTCCGTTTGTCATCCCTGCTAACCACTGGAATTGGAGGAAGGATTGGTGGCTCATCTGGAGGTATCTTTCCTTCTGCAAGTGACAGAGAGCAATCAATATTCTTTTTGATGAAAAATTGAGGATGACATTCCTAAACAGCAAGTAACAGGAGGCATGCATTATTTATACCTTGCTTTAAATCTTCTGCAAACTGCCCTAAGTCTTCATCAAGACGTTTGATATGGCTCTCTATCTGTACAATAACGCCCAAGGTACTTAGATATACCAAGAATGTAAGTACCACTGAATAAATTGGGAAGACTATCAAACGCGCATTTTGTTTCTAGATTGGTTTGGTTTCCCCAAATTTCTCTACTTCTATATGGAGATAATGAGTTGGCATTGCAATTGCAATTCTAGAATTAGGTTTTTTTTGCACGTAATGTTAGGCATCTTGCACATTCAATTTAGCAATCGGGTGATAGATCATCACACAATATGACCAAACATTCAATTTAGCAAAGGAATCAGAACCAGGTCATAAGCTTGGCGTGCGAGCAGCACTTTCTCAGTGCAGAGATTCAGCGCATTGTCCTGGCTAGCTTCAATATCCTCCTTCATCCTATCCGTGGCAGTCTCATCATCATCCATGTTCGACCTGTCAAACCCATGAGACGGCACTCCCAGGAGATACTTTATCTGCTCTTTGGTCTGACCCATAATGCCTGCATCAAAAAAACATAAGATACGGAATCAAAAAAAAAGTTGAGAAACATCTTTCCCCATCAATCATATAAAGCATCTAGCCTACCAGTGGACACTAGTCCTCTACCATTCGTGGCATTATCTCAGTATCAACTATTATAAATTGACTACATACTAAGGAAACGGGGAAAAGAAAAACAAAACTGCAGCCGACACGATCCCCCAAAAAAAAAGAGTACTAAAATCATCACCATGAGCCCTCTCATCGAGCTCACGCATGGTAGAGAGAATCCTCTGCAGGTCGCCGGCCAGGGTGCTCGAATCTACAAGACGTAGCGAAACCAGTAAGAGGAAACAACCGAAGTTAACGGAAAAAGTAAATTCGATGGTCTGAGAGATGGAAGCTAGCAATCTCACACTCCAAGTAGTCGTCGACGTACACGCCGGTGCGAGCGATCGCCATGACGGTCGATAGGCGGATGGGTTCGGCGGCGCCGGGTTGGGCACGATTCTTCGATTTGGGGATTAGGGTTTCTGAGGAGGAGGAAGGCTAGGGAAATCTCGCTATAAAATATAAATTCGAGAAAATTTCCCCGTTTGCGTGATTACGTCATTAATCTGGTCCGGAGATGCTTAGCTTGGGATACTATTACTGGGCTTGTCTGATCAGTGGGCCCTAGCTGTCAGCTCGAGGTTCGTGGGCCTACACGGCCTATCTACTTCCTTGGTCTAGTCTACTTTTGGCATTGATAATTACTCTTGCTTCGCTACATAGATAGAGGTGGGCACTGGACATCTGGACCGAGCTATTTTGAGCCGGCACAGGACATGTTCAGCTTAGTTCGACCCATGGCCTGACATAGAATCTAAACGGGCTAGACCTAAGACGCAGACTAAGATCCGGGCGTGCTAGGCCTACCAATCTGCACGATAGGTGGCTTATCGGCCTGACAAAGATCCGGACCATGTTTCGGCTAGTACTACCAAAGCAAATTTATGTGTGCCTGCATTGTATGTGTGGGTGAGCAAATCAAAGAGTCAAGGAAGAAAACTCTAGATGGATTAGAGAAAAGGAAGAGAATGCATATATGCGTTGTACATGTGGGTGAGCAAATTAAGGAGTAAATGCATGGCTGCATACATGTGACTGGAAGAAGCAACCGAATCAAGGAAATCGAGAAGAATAAACAAAATAGGATTTTGATTCGACTGGAGAAAAAAGAAGTTCTAGGCAGATAAAGAAACAAATCAATATGTGGTTATTTTCTTTCATAGCAACAGTACAATGGGCCAGATCTAGATAGGCATGGCACGAAGCAGGTGTCGGCGTATTTCGCCTGACAAGATTCCGCTAGCAAGGTGTCTACTCCCTAGACGGAAATTATAGTTCGGTAGAGGGCATCTTCGTGGCTAGAAACCCTAATGTCTCTCGACGATGGATTCCGGGCGCCAGCAAGCTAGTGGACACAATGATTTATCCAAGTTCAGACCCCCGGTGAGGGTAATAGCCCTACGTCCTGCTAGTTCTTCGTTGAGAAAATGGGGGAAACGTTTACAAGGGTGTTCTTCAGTATCTGTTTCTCTATGCTTCTTGTTCTAGCCGACCGGCCCCCTTTTTCACGCACTAGGGCGCCCTTATATAGACGGACCACCCTGGGCAGGAGAGAAGGTGGCGCTATACTTATCTACAATACATTAATTACACCCATCATTCAGCTTCCACGTCGACCCACGACTCATTTATTAAGCACGCCTCCATGGCCTTGTCCTTCAACCTCATTTAATGTCGGTGAGAGGCCTCGCCGGCCCACTCGGGGACAGACGCTTCATGACGGTTGGTGAGAAGCGTCCGAGGATGAGTCGTCGTCGTGTCGAAAGCTGAATCCTTCACAATTAATGACCCTGACATGAGGTGCCAGGGGAGGGAAACTTCGAGGCGAAGCCTTCCCCTCATTCCTTTGGTTGCCTTCGTGGCCTGACAAGGGGGGCCCTAACACCCGTCCGCTCGTCAGGCCGTCCGCGAACCGCCCGCCCGGTGAGCGGTGGCATGATCGCCAGACGCGCCGGGGGCCAAGTGGGTTTCTCGCCCGCGGGCGGCGTTTCGCCAGTCGCTCTTTGGGTGCCACGAGGCCGCCGCCGGCCGAAAGCGTGTCGCGATCGCCAGTCGCCACCGAGCCACGTGGGCTTATCGCCCGGCAAGCGGCGTGCTTCGCCAGTCGCCGCCAGTCGCCACGAGGCCGCCGCCGCAAGCGGCGTGATCGCCAGTTGCCGCCAGAGGCCACGTGGGCCTTAAATTGGTCAAGCCACTTTACGGGCCTATTACTTCTACAGAGAGGGTACCCCGGCAAAATACACCGACAAAGAGCATGAAGCGCAAATAGGCTGTGTCTGAGCTCGCCGAAGGTGAGCCGGGCCAACCTGCCCGCACGACGAGCACGATGGGTTGTCACGATCTGGCCCGATTTAGGCCCGGCAAATGGACCCATATCGGGCCGGCCCGACCCGGCACGACGCCCACCTCTATACATAGATCAAGTAGTGGTCCTCTAAAAAAAATGTTACATCCCATTGGTCATGGGCACGGAATATTATTCCACATGGACTTGTTGAGTTGTTGTATAGCCAAATTATTTTTCTTAGAAAAATAGCTTTATTAATTACCAATATGTGTAGATTTATCTTGAAAAGTATTTTCATAATATTATAATTTTATTAGGTTTTATAAATATATTATAATAAAAATTAGTGAGTAAAGTTGTGTTTTAGAGACTATATTAATATCCAAAACAACATGTATTTATGATATAAGGAGTAGCTCAAGCTATAGTCCTTCCAAAATAAAAAATGTTACAGCTTGACTTGCTGTACAGCCAATTCCTTTTTTTTGAAAAAATAGAGTTTTATTAATTACTCAATAATTGGTTTACAATCTGAGTTGTAGGTTTGGAGGGAAGTCATGGAATGATGGCATTCCTTGTGTTGATATTTATACAGTACAAACATACAAGATTGTTTACAATTAAACGAGATTACACAAGATATTGTGGATAGGTTGGTTGGAATTTGGAAACCAATCGACCAAATATCAACAATATCTGCAGGAGATCTAGGGCATGTATGGCAGGTATTCGCATCAGTGTCCATGTACCACTCAGAGATAGAAGGCCAGACCATCATCACGTTGAAAGCACAAACCACTACGAGGCTGGTGGCATCCCATATAGGCGCGCCACCGTTGGCCTGACTCCCAACCATGGGTGGATTACTATGAGATTATCCTTTTAATAGGCTAAATTTGTTGATTAAATTCCTTTTGATTTCGCTGATTTGGAATTTGTAAGACCTTATAACTATTTGTATTGTACTTTTAGCAAATTTCAAATATACGGTTGCATTTTTAAGTACACCATGTCGCCTACCTTAAAGCTCCTCTCGGTCCTCAGCTTATCTGCAAGCCTCTTAATCCGATTTTGAGCATTGACCAAATTATCTTTAAGCTTCTAAAGCATTTCATCTTTCTCTTCGATTGTTGCTTTAGCTTCTTCTGAGACATTGCAGGGAATCGATAATTCGGCCAATTGTGGGGGGTGATACCCATACAGAGCCTGGAATGAAGTTGCTTTCAAAGATGTTTGATACGAGGTGTTATACCACCACTCAGCAAGAGTCAACCATTGCAACCATCTTTTAGGTTCTTGGAACACCATACGACGTAAATAAGCTTCCAAACACTGGTTTACCCATTCAATTTGGCCGTCCATCTGTGGGTGGTACGCCGTGCTAGACTAAAGTGATACTTTGAGTAATTTGAATACCTTTTGAAACAATTGGCTCGTAAAAATTCGGTCCTTGTTAGTCACAATAGCTACTGGCATGCCATGTAACTTAAATATGTTGTCCATAAAAATTTGGACAAACTGCTGTATCGAATAAGGATGTGACAAAGCCATGAAGTGCACATATTTCATGAGCCGATCAATAACCACCAAAATCACATCCTTGCCCTTGGATCTTGGGACTCTTGCCCTTGGATCTTGGTAGTCCCTCAATAAAATCCATGGTTATATGAGACCATGCCATTTCCAAAATAGCTAAAGGATTAAGCAAGCCAGGAATCTGTACATGCTCAACTTTAGTAAATTGGTGCACTAGGCATTCCTTCACAAAATACTCCACACTTCTTTTCAGCTTCAACCAATAGAAAAGCTTCTTGATATGATGATACATTGCTCAAATTCCTGAATGACCTCCAATGGCTGAAGTGTGAAAAGAATCAAGCAGCACTGACCTTAAGCCAGTTGTTTCACCCACATACAACCGACCTTTGTATTTAATCAGCCCAAACTCGACTTTGAACTTGTTGTTCAGATCCAATTCTTCTTGAGAAACTCCCAGGGTTTTCACTGCTAAAGAATCCTAATCATAACTTGCTTTTACATCTGCCACCCATTCTGGAATCACATATGTGATAGCAGCACAAGACTCATCACTAGTGAACTAATGTTCAATTTTGGATAAAGCATCTGCCACCAAATTCTCCTTTCCTTTCTTATATTCAATTTGGAAGTTGAATTCTAACAATTTTCAGCATAAACTTGTGTCGAATCCCTTCCACGAACTTCTATGAAGTAACATACTTTAAACTTTATGTTGATCGGTTTTGATAAACACCTTATTTCTGAGTAGGTAATGCCTCCATTTCTTCAAAGCTTCTAAGGTCACCATATTAATTTTGCCGCAGCTCTTACTCCTAGAGCTTTGCTATAATACGCAATGGGCCGACCTTCTTGCATGAGTACTGCTCCAAGACCAGAACCACTCGCATCAGTTTCAAGTTGAAAAGAATTAGTGAAATCAGGAAGTGTCAGGACTGGACACATTGTCATAATGTGTTTGAGATTTGCAAAGGCTTTGGTTTGCTCCAATCCCCGTCTAAAACTGTCTTTTTTTACCAAATCAAATAGAGGCCGGTAGATTCTACCATAATCCTTGATAAAACGCATGTAATAGCCAGTTAAACCCAAAAACCCTTTGAGCTTGGTTATATTATCCAGTTGAGGCCAGTTAAGCACATCAATCACCTTCTTCAGGTCAATTGCAACCCTTGCCAAGCAAATTACATGTCCCAAATACTCAATTGAAGTTACAGCAAAGACACATTTACTCCTTTTTGCCACCAACTAATTTTCCCTTAATACTTGCAGTGCAGTCCACAAATGAACCAGATTATCCTTGATGTTCTTGTTGTAAATTATAATGTCATCAAAGAAAACCAATATGAATTTCCTCAAAAAGTCAGCAAATACATTGTTCATTAGCACCTGAAATGTTGGAGGAGAGTTTGTGAGACCAAACGGCATGACAGTATACTTATACTGACCCAAATGAGTTTTAAATGCAGTTTTTGGAATATCAGCTTCATTCATACGTATTTAATGATAGCCTGATCTGAGGTCTAGTTTGGAGAAAACCGAAGAACCATGAAGCTCATCCAATAAGTCTTCGATCACCGGCATTGAAAATTTATTTTTGATGGTGATTGCATTCAGCTGCCGAAAATCGACACACATTCACTTGTCTCCATCTTTCTTCTTAACCATAACCACAAGTGATGAATAAGGACTGCTACTCGGCCGAATTTCTCCTATCTTCAACATTTTTCGAATGATGTCCTCCAAGGCGGATCTTTGATGATGTGGAATTTTGTAAGGCCACAAATTTGGAGGCTCAACATTAGCCTTCAAATGGATAACA
Organism: Guadua angustifolia; assembly: GCA_036346375.1. Classification (NCBI taxonomy): domain Eukaryota; kingdom Viridiplantae; phylum Streptophyta; class Magnoliopsida; order Poales; family Poaceae; genus Guadua; species Guadua angustifolia. The sequence goes on along the minus strand of JAYEVE010001605.1, from coordinate 50,567 downwards.
TGTTCACAATCACATTTTGGCGGTAAACCCTCAATCTCTGTAAACACATTCTCATTGTCATTGAGGATGGATTCTATTTCAGGGCTTAGTCGCTTCACAGCTTCTTATGGTATTGGTGCTACCAAGTTCAGAAGGATCCATAATCCATCTATTCTTTTTGCGTGCCAATCTCTTCAACTGACCAGCATTGAGACAACTCTGAATTGATGGATGAGTACAACCTTGAAACTACATCGGTTCACCATCCTTGCTGATAGTCAACAATTTTTCTTTGAGGTTTAATTCAATAGGGTTGTGCTCATAGATCCAGTCAGCACCCAAAATTATATCATAGTTTCCTAGTTTCAACAATTTAAAAGTCATGACAAACTTTGCATTTTAGATTTCATAAGACAGCTTCATAACGACAACACCTGAAATCAGCTCTCCACCTCCTGCCACTGTGACCTTTCGATAAGGCATTGAGCTTAATTGATACCCATTTTCACTACAAAACCGTAATCCGTGAAGGAATTGGTGTTACCGCTATCTACCAGAGCTATAGCTTGTTTATTTGCAATGTATACCACCAAAGAAAAGGTCACCGATCCATTTATGCCATGAGCTACATAAGTCGAAAGTTGCATTAACAACTCCTGATGATCAACTGTATCCAATGGCTTAAGACTACTCGGCGCAGTTACAAACCCAGTGATGGGTTCTTCCAAAGTGTCCTCTTCTTCTGTATTGACATTTCTCTTATCACCTTGTAGCAACAAAGTGTGCAAGGCACTCCAAACCCAACATTATTGATTGTGCCCAGGAGTCCATGGTTCATTGCAATGCCAACTCGCTCATTCTTGTTTTACAGTAGAAGTATTCTTTGGGCTTTCTCTTTTGTCCACCTTAGAAGGTGATGGATATGAGGTCTTCAGTGTAGTTGATGCCTTTTGCTTGGAACCCCAATGGTTGCATTAGCCCTTATTGCTCATACTGCCTTTTCTTCTAACTTTGCATACCAATAGGCTTCCAATAGCCCTTTCGATTGATGGTTACTAACAGTGTACTTAATTTCTTCCTTGAGACCTCCGACGGAATAGTTTAACAAGTAATTTTCTTGTAGGTATGCATGATCCCGTTTGACAAGTTCAACACATTTCTCAAAATAATTTATATATTTCCCCACTGTGCTAATGTGTTTGATTCCTTGCAACTTTTCAATCGCTTCATGGGCACTGGCTTCTTAAAAGTGATCACAAACAATAGCGCAAATTATGACAATTCAATGCCTGCCAAGAGATTCCTATACCCTTGAACTAGGTATTCGCTCTACCAGATAAGTGTCCCACAGCCAAATTCACCCACTGTTCAACTGGTGTGCCGGCCATTTCAAAGAATCGCTTACATTGATCAATCCATCCCATTGGGTTTTTCCCTAAGAACAAGGATAATTCCAGTTTTGATCCCTTAATGATGGCTTCAGCATACTGGTTAGTAATGTGATGCTTTCCACAGCATGAGTTCCTTTGGGCATCAAACATTTGCACCCTAGGATAATGAAGATTATGAGCTATGCTACCCCTTCCATATAAATTACTTGGTCGAAAACATTGAGGTAGAGCAGGATGACAATACCCAGAAGAAGAATGACCCCCCAGTTCCATATTGCAAACTTGGCTACACTGATGGTTGAGTATGCGCTGCTAAGTAGGTACAATTGCCCACAGTTCCTCCACCCCCAAGCCCTCTGCAGATGGGATAAGAAGAAGTTTGAATGGCAGGAGAGAATAAGGGGGGAAAACTATTACTTGCCATGAGTGTTTCTGCCATAACCGAAGCATCCATCGAACTGCTCGAGATAGACATTGATGTCCCAAACTGATTGAAATTTGAAGCAGACGGAGGCAAATTACTATCGGCAATCACTGATGGACTCTATTGATCGGTTGAGTTCGCTAAAGTGTGAGACCTTCCTATAAGCAAATTCTTGATTTTCGTCACATCTGATTTGAGGGATTCCAGATCTGAAAGACACGCTTGAATCTTCTCGATCTCCTCCTGAACCTCCATCACCAGACTTGGGATTTCCACTGGATGAAGTCGCAATACAGTCTTAGATTCAAGATCAGGGGATTTTACGGTTTCACAACCCCAATCTTAAACTCCAGCAACTCTGATCACCACGCCAAGGAAAGATTTGGCTCTGATACCATAATGTTAGGACCCTTCTCAAATCTGCAAACAAGGCTAACTTCAGTATCCTGACTCACTTCAGGATCAAGACTCTAGAACAAGAAACAACGAATAAACTACAAACTAAGGAATTAAACTATGATATGTGGAAACTTCTGTTACTTTCCCTTTTCATCTCCTGGGTTATATACCCCATCGTTTACAGCCAAATCACCATAACAACTTTCAGTTCGGTAATACAGTTGGAATGCAGCAAAAATAGCAAAATGACAAAAGGGCTGTTGTCGCTAATTACTGTTTACTTTCACCTAATCGTTGGATGACTAGCTTCCTATTACAATTCAATCCTGACCGTAGATGTTACTTTAAGTGAATCCGATGATCAAGTCACCTTCATTGCCGATTTCCTCCTATACTCCTTCCTCCCGATGGCCCTGACAACTCCTTGTGAGTTGTGACTGATGAACCTGGTTTGGGATTGGGCAGTAAGCTGAAGTACCTCATCGCCATCTTCGTCTCCAAGGCACGCAACAACTCTCCGTCGTCCTCCTCGGCCTGGCTATGGAAAAGGCACGATGAGCTTCCTTTCTAGAATCCTAGTCCTCTTCTTCCCTTCTCTAATTTTCCTAAGGGAGTGTCTAGGGATCTACCGGATGTTTTGTTGTGAAAAATCGTCTAAATTTCTAGCCGTTGGATCAAACTCTGGAGCTCGTTACTCAAATCAGGCCCATCAAAATCACTAATCACATCGTAAATCCAATGGTTCATATTTTGGATGATTCTTGAAAACAAAACATCCGGATGATGTTTATCAAAATCCTTTTCGCAAATGCAAGAATGGTGTTTGATGAAATGTGCATGTGGGGGATTGGCACTATCTAGGAATGTGGTTTGTTCTCGTTTGGGTACTGAGATGTTGCTGCATGTTAACACACAAAACTAACTGAGGTTTATTGAGAAAATCTGGTTCCATAGGGCTTGAAGGCTCCCAATTTGACTGTAAACCATATTATGGAAGATAAGTATGGCCAGGAGATCATGTAGATCACTAGTGCGGTTTAGTTTGGATGGACATTCGGAACATCAAATGGTAACATCGTTTTTAAGCTTTATGATTGTTGATAAATGACAATGAACAAAAATGTTGTTAAAGATGGCCATTAGCCAAGGATTCAACATATATTATTTTATGTATATGTGCATTGTCCGTATATCATTATCTGTTTCCGATTCGAATCGGTCACGTATCCATCCCATATCCATATCCCAAATAATCTGGATTTATATCTATATTCGGCTAGCCTATATCTGAGAAAAAAAGAGTAAGGATATGGAAAGAGCAATATCTACCCGTATTTAACCCGTTTTCATCTCTAGCTAAGACCACTCTATTCAAGGCCAAGATCTCTCAAATCAAATTACCTATGACAAAGTAAGCTTATATCAAACTCAAATATGAACATCTTGTGTTAAAATATAGTCAATTACTCATCACAGATATGGATATATCTCTTAGACTAGCTTCAAGCTCGCTAGTAGAGTACTAAACATACGGAATTGAAGGCCACCGTTCGTCGCGTGTTTAGATCAGGAAGAGATTTCGATGTGCCACACCGATTGAAGTACGTAGACACTACGGTTGGTAATTAGCGAGTCCGTTGATCGGCGTTGAAGCCCCGTCACGTATTATGAGGTGTAGCTGTGTAGATGAGCCAAGTTTCTTTTAGTAAAACTAGCGATTTACAAGCAGGTAGCGAGCAGCATCGACTCTATATATACTATCATCGCACGCCACAGGCCACGTATCTACGTCCACATACGTACGTTCTCTGCTAGTCCCATCCCATGTAGTCAAAAGCTTCCACACACACACTAAAATTCAGAGCGTTGTCCATGAAATGTTAGTATTGATCTTCAGGAATAACGGAAATGCCGAAAATTAAGGAAAGAGATCCAAAAATCACGCTCTGATCGGGAGCAATTATAGCTAATTTGGTTTGGTCCCGAAATCTGGCGCCATATTAAAAGCGGATCAGTCGGCACTCAAACGTATGAGAAAAAGAAGTTTTTGAGTTAGCCAAGCCCCGACATTTCCTACCGATCAAGGGATTTGGCGCAAGGATTTCGAAGACCCAACCAGCACCGAGAGGATCTCGGTGAGCCCCTCACCTCTTCATCGCGCTACCACCAAGCCAACTCCTTCACGCACGGACCAATGGCGTCGTCGAATCAAGGTATTATTCCGCTTATGTGTTCATGTGATTAGGTTAGCTAATGAACTAAGATTCTAACATTTGGTATCGAGCCATCTAGCCTAAACCTTGAACCAATTAGTCCTTATGCGCCTTTTGATTCGCTTTTAATTCAGATGCATGATTTATAAGTTTCGGTTTAGCAATTAGAAGGAGAGGATTTTGGGATGTCTAGAACCCTATAGATTAAATCCCATTTGGTTTTGTTGCTTTCCCCAACCAAACTCCAAAGCCCAAATAAGAACCCTAGTCCTCGCTTTATCCTCAAAATTCAAACCCTAAATCCCCAAAATTCGAATCAATCAAGAAAACCTAATGATCTAAGAGGGTTTTTCCGGCTTACCTCACGGTCATCCTTCCCGACGGCTTCACCACTCCGTCCGTCTGCCATGGACGTCGTGGTTATAGTATCGCCAAGATCGTGTGTGCGGCTTTGTGTGGTTCTCCTTCGAGGCAGCTTCACCGCCTCATTGAGCTGCCGTGTGCTCCGCCGCGTGAGGCGCCATCGTCGCCGCTCCGCCTTGGCTTCTCTGCTCGCTTTCACTTGTTTCGATCGCCGCAATGATTTTCGTGCAGAAAGTGAATGAGTTAGGGTTTTCCGAGCGCCGCTTTGGTTCTAATCTCGCAAATCATGATCGCCCATTTCTTCGACGGCCGAGATCTTTTATGCGTGTCATTTGGTGACCGTGGGCTTCAGATTTTTGGTTGTCAATGAAGTCAGGCATTTCGCCGCGCATGGATCGGGTTTTTGCATGCGCCTGGTAGTCGTCATTATTTGGTCAAGCGCATGAACGGGCCGCATTTTGTCGTTGTTGGGCCACGCCAAGCATGTTAATAAGTTCTGGGCCTCAGATTTCCAGCTTGTTTTAATTGTTTTTAATTTATGTGTTGTTTATGTCTCATATAATTTCAGAATTAGTACTATTTAAATGTTTATTTCGGGCATTAATATTATGTTTAATTAATTTCGGGCATTTCATGTTATGATTAATTTTCTCGAGTTAATTAGTTGGTGTGACAATTAATTTTGTCATAATGATTATTTATGAGCATTATCTCTAATTAAAATGGAACCAACGGGAAATTTTAATTAGAGATTATTGTTTAATGTTTAAAATTGGGATTATGTTATGACCATGATTATATACTGACCAACGTTGTTTATGAACATGTGTCACCTATAAGATAATTTAGTTTCTTTTCGTTTCTGCCCAACGGCGATGCGAAATAGAACTTTAATTTTTTTGTCATTAGTATGATTATCAATCGCACCAACGTAAGGTTCAATTTAATGAAATGAGCAAGGCATAAGTTAAATTTTGGACTTTAATCAATTTTAGTGCATTTTCTTATGATTAATGTTGTTCTTTTAATTAATGTTAATTGCCTAGTAATAATGTATCATTTTATACATCCTTTTGGTTAATGTTTAGTTTCCATAAGTATTGCAATTATGATAATTCAGAATGCACACATTTAGTTAATATTTCTCGCCTATTGTGATTAAGTTTGTCTCAAATTAAAATGGGAAAATTTGATTTGGGACTATAACCAAGTTTTGGACATTAATATGCTTAAGTATTGACTTTTCATGATTGTTTTTCTGACCAAAGTTGTTTATAATCATGAATTGTCAAAATTTATTGCCCACTGATGAAATATTTTAGATCCTAAGCCATGCAATATTAATGAGCTTATCTTTAGGCATAAATTTTAGGTTGGTAATTGGATGCTTTCTCATATAGGCCTCAAATAACGCTTAGTGCATTCCGGGAGTAAGCTAAGATAGATTAAGTACTATGTTTCTGCTTGAATTGTTTATGTTTCCATATATGTTACAATTTCTTATGCCCTAAATTTTGAGCTTAAGTTTTCCTCTTATTTTAATTTAGCATTTAGTTTACTACTTGTTAATTATTAATTGTTTACGTTTCCGCAATTTAGTACTTGATGTCTAATGCTCAGTAATTTTGATCATGTGATTAATTTTGTCTCTTATTAATGTATTTTACTTTGAGACAATGTGATTATGATTAATTAAATGCTTCATGACTATATACTGACCAACATCTTTATGGGTCATGTGACATTTAATTAATTCTCATATTAATGAAGTTATTAAGTCTTTTCAAGCATTTATATGATAAAGACTACATTATAATTAAGATGTCTCTAATTAAGATGGAACCAACGAGAAGTCTTAGTTAGAGATTTAATGAAGTTTTGGGATTATGTTGTGGCCATAATTGCATTCTGACCAAAGTTGTTTGCAATTGTGTACTATTCCCATAGATTAAGTTCTTTTCCGTTATATACCCAAAGGTGATACAGTTTGGAACTATAGTTATGTTTTGGGCTTATGTTGTAACATACGGTTATATTCTGACCAAAATTGATTATAGTCGTGTGTCATCCCATAGCTTTTCTAATCAAAATGGAACCAACGAGAAGTTTTGGTTAGAGATATCATGTTGATTTAAGGATTACGCTTATGGCTCATGATTACAAACCGACTAGCATTGTTTATGATCATTTGCCATCCCCATTAATGAATCCAGCATTTCTTCGCTTTCTACCAAAATGTGATGCTAAGATGGATCGCTGATTCTTTCCTCATGTTAAGTTCTTCGTTTTTTTTGCCCAATGGTGAAGCTAATTAGAATTGTTAAGCTTTGTCATTAGCATGTTATTAACCCGATCAACATAGGGTTAATTTCATAATGCATAACCATTCACATTTTTGTGGATATTAAGTAATGATCGTGTTATGTCCCTATTATCAATTCAACCATAAGTTCTTCACCGCTTCTAGTACCCTAATAAGAATTAGAGTAATTTATTAGCGATAATTCTTGAGGTTATTGATTATGCACACAAACATAATGTTGATGATTGGCTCCTATTAGAAGAAGCATCTAATAACTTAGATATTGACAAAATTCAATATTCGATGACTAGTGGGAGCTAGGGGTGCAAACGGATCGGATACTGACGGATTTCGCTCATTTCGTATCCTATTCCAAATTTTTTCTGGATATAGAATCGGATACGGACAAGGCCGGATTCAATCTGAATACGGATTACTTGATCATGAATACGGAGCTTAATACAGATCGTTCGGATACTGGTTAGTCTCGATTCATTTAATAGTTAGTCTGATTATGCGTGAAAGCGAAACCATATATGTCGCATATATTAAATACACAAAACTTTACTAGAACCTTGGAGACATATAAGTGTTTCAAATTCAATAATAGTTGCTTTCCTATATAAGAATAATATGCGACCAAATATAATTCCAATCAACATATGAACTTATATGATGTAGAATGTTTATGTTTATCCGATATGTTATCGGATATCTATTGCACTCATTTACACTGATATTTTTCGGATATCTCGGATATGCGGGTATGGATCGGATACGGATCGGATACTTTCTTCCTCTATCTTACCCCAAATTTTTTTCGGATAGGCGATTTGAATCGGATCGAATCCGGATATAATCGGATATAACCGATATCATTTTTTCTGGATTCAATCGGATTTTAAACGAATTCGGTCTTGATCGATTGGCCGAATTATCCGCTCCGCTTGCACCCTTAGTGGGAGCAATTTAAGCAAATGTCCTTTTGATCATAAAATTTAGGATTTGGGAGAGCAATTCTCCAGCTTAAATTATGGCTATCCGCAATAATGGAAAAGCATTATGAAACTCCTTAAAAGTTCTTATGAGTATACCGATCATAAGAGTGCTTAAACTCAATGAAATAGGACATAAAAAATTTAGAGCCTTTTAATTCACTTCATTATGTTATTCATAAATAATATAACAACAATAATGAAGAATGAGAAGTGAACTTTGATTGTGCCTATAAATGTGTGCATCAATAAAGAAAGTTAGTTAAATACTAAGTTAGAAGATCGCTTATGCCGCCAACATTATCTTAAGACTATGAAAGTTTTAAAATGAAGCCTTAGAGAATGACTAGGAGGCTAATGTTGAAACTGTTGGAAGTTTTCCATCAGTACTAAGTTATATTTTCACCCTCCATCCTAATAATGTAATTTATGTTCCTATTATAATTATTTGGGGAGCATTAAGTATGTTACTAACTCTATTGGCTTCACCAAAAGTAAAATATTTACGAGAGTTCATCGAAATTGTGGCATTGACGCTTGTACCACATTTCGAGGGGAGAATAGAACGCCTTGTTAAGAAAAGAAAAGCTTCATTATGTGAGACATAAACCCTATAAAGAAATTATTTACTCATTAAAGTTACTCTTTTGTCAATAAGTTTAAAATGTTGATTCCAAGGGGAGCTCTTAGGCAAGGTAAAACTATACTTGACACAATCGTGCTTATGTTCTAATGTCGATAGTCCTAAAGAAAAGCAATCCTTGTCTCTAAAAGTTCCACCTCCGCTTGATTATAGAGTTTATGATAATGCGAGCATCACATAAAGATACCTTAAGTTTTAAGCTTAAGACCGGGGAGTAAATTTAACATCTTAGCTGTTTATATGGACTTAGTTGTTTATATAGACGATGCCTTGTTGGCTATCGACAATAGGGACATTAATGTTTGTCTTGGTGATGTCTCTCATGTTTTGACTATTAAGATTCACCAAGATAGATCCAACATTAAGGAGTTTATCTGATTATTAAAGGCGAGATTATTAAGGGCTGCATAAGTTTTTCTTACGCTCTCATTGTCATGAACATTATGTATACTTAAGTTTGTATATACTTATTTAACGCTTATAACCGTGATACTTGGCGTGTATTGATCCGCACTGGACCACTCGAAAACTACTAAAGACAACTTTGCATCATAGGCAAAGTGCTAATGATTACATGCTCACATATAAGAAGTCCGATAATCATAAAGTTGTGGGTTATTCAGATATAAATTATGCAAGGTGTGTTGATATTACGAAATCCACATTAAGTCAAATCTTCAACCTGCGAAAAAGAGCCATATTATGGAATGGCTCTAGTCAATATCATAAGACGTCATTAATGATGCAAGTAGACTTGTGGTATGTCATAAAACTATTAGATAATAAGAAAACCACAATAGGTCGTTATGGTTTAAGAATAAGAAATTTTATTTTGGCTTAAGATTCTATCCTGGAATTTATTATGTAATAGTGCAATTTTTTGCTTCGAGTAACAACATGTCAAGTTGTGCTGCCAAACACATGACGTTGTGAAAGATGTAATCCAGAATCGAATTATTGATGTTCAGCCTATAAGAATTGAGTATCATGTTTAATATATAAGTTTATGCATCATGATTAGTTTAATGATTCCCTGTTAAAGGTTTGTCTCAAAATTAATGTCGGCATAAGACTTATTGACATTTATATACTGGGACAAATTGAGATCTCAAAACTTGATTCTCAAAATTACAAAGTTTGTTTTCACCTTTTAAATGTGCACATGATGACAATGAAAACAAACTGCACAAAAGGACCATAAGAATAAAACCAACTCCCGTTAAGAAATAATTAATTATCCTATCAAGATAGAATGATGCACTATAGATATTGGAGTTTCAGTGGTGCATTTATTAACCGCTGAAATACTTTATCTTGGTGTGTTGTTCTATTGAGTATAGACTTATGAAATCAGCCTTCGATCAAGTGGGAGAATGTTAGTTGTGATCTTCAGGAATAACGAAAATACCGAAAATTAAGGAAAGAGAACCGAAAATCACGCCTCGATCGGAGCAATTATAGCTAATTTGGTTTGGTCCCAAATCGCACCATATTAAAAGGGATCACCGGCACTCAAACGTATGAGAAAAAAAGAAGTTTTTGAGTTAGCCAAGCCCCGACATTTCCTACCGATCAAGGGATTTGGCAAGGATTTCAAGACCCAACCAAAGACCGAGAGGATCTCGGTGAGCCCTCATCTCTTCATCGCGCTACCACCAAGCCAACTCCTTCACGACGACCAATGGCGCCACCGAACCAAGGTATTATTCCGCTTATGTGTTCATGTGATTAGGTTAGCTAATGAACTAAGATTCTAACACAATTTGCATTACACCAATCTCGACTAGTGATACAATAAGGGTATAATGCTCACAGATTGGGGCGCCCAAATGCACTGCGAAGCAATGGCAAGGAACGATATCAAGATCGCATCTTAGCACAACGTTACAAATAAAAGACGACTAGAAAATTTTTCGCGTAATATGTCACATGTGATCCGCTTTTTTCAGAGATTTTTTTTTCTGACAAGATTTTAGTTTTTAATCGTCAAATAATGAGCGAAACTACCGAAGAACAAAAAAATTGCTACAGTAACACGACGCGTCTGCGTTTTTCAGAGAAAATTTCTTTTCTTTTCGATGGTGATTTATTTTTAAATCGTCGAAATAACAAGCTTAAACGAGGAAAAATAGAGAGATAGAGTTGTAGAAATATCTCTTTCGATGAACTATCTGGGAAATATTGGAGACCGAGCTGGAAAACCGTGGTGGGGAAAAAGTCTAGAGGGAAAGGGCGAAAAACTATTAGAGGCGACAACATTCATTTGTCGAGTCTAACACTCTATGTGTTCGCCGAGTAACAATACATATTTAAAAAATATCGAGACTCATACAGATGCGCATGCCGCTTTTTCAGAGGGAATTTTTTTTCTACGGTGTTTTATTTTTAAATCGTCAAACAATGAGCTAAACTACCGAAAGGACATAAAATTTTTCAGGCGTAACACACCACGCGTGTCGCTTTTCCAGATATATTTTTCTCCGGTGGCGTTTATTTTTAAATCGTCGAAATAATGAGCTAAACGGGAAAAATAGAGAGATAGAGTTGTAGAAATATCTCTTTCGGCGAATTATTTGGAAAATATTGGAGACCGAGGGGAAACCGCGTGGGAAAAAAGTCTAGAGGAAAAGGTTGAACAAGTATTAGAAACGACAACATTTTTTTTGTCGAGTCTAACACTCTACGCGCTCACCGAGTAATAATACATGATCTAAAAAATATCGAGATGGAGATGGAAAATCGAGATGGGAAAAAAGTCTACACACATATTTCGCTGATTTAAAACAATTTTTCCGCGAAAAACGGAGAAAGGACTTAGATGTAAGGAGTAAGGACTGATTGTTACGTTTTGGACTCTCGTCTATCCTAAAAAATTAGAAAAGGGCTTGTCCGCGATTTGAATTTAACTAAGGCTTTTCCCGTAAAATGCCGAAGCGAGGACCCAAACGCGAGAAACGGAAAAATCTTCTCCTCACAAAAATCGCGAAGGACTTATTTGTAATCTCTAGGACCTATCCGTAATTTCAACAAACGCAGGGCTTTTTGCAAAATCGCAAAAGTGACGAGGGGAGTGCTTTCTCCCTCGAAGTTTGCAAGCTTTAATATAAGGTATTACTAGCCGAAAGTGCCCGTGACGTTAAATCGGAGCAATAATCACTCATGCAGATGAATTAAAAAGTAAAAAACAATATTTGGCGTAAATATAAAAGACTAAACCGTGATAATAAGAAAAGTTTTAAGGTGCAATTTGCAAATTTTCACATGCAAAAGCTTTTGCACTTGGAACTATAAGTTACAAACGAATTAAAGCAATAGAACAATAATTTCTAGTAATTATATAAAGTCTACAAGAGTAAACCATAATAATCAGAAAGATTTTAAGGTGCCTTCTGCAAATTTCCATATGACGAAAGGCCTCATTCTTAAAACTACGTTATATGGTCTAAGTTGCAGTTTTTCCACGAGAAAAGACCTAAATTCAATAGATAGCCATGTACCCGTGTGTTGTAACGGAAACTCAATTTGCGATAAAAAGTTTATTTACAAAAAGTACTAATAGTTGCAAAAGTGGGTAATTAAAGAGCAATGGCAAAGGTGGATAATTTTGATGAAGTAACAGTGGCAAAGGTGGGTAATTAAAGAGCAGTGGCAAAAGAGGGCAATTTCGATGAAATGACGCGGGAAGAAACTCTCACTTTATATAATAGAGATTAGACGGCGACGACATAGTACACCACAACAAACCAACAGTGATGCACGTACGAGAGTACGTAGGCCCGTACACCGGCGCGCGTCCGTGGTGGATTGGGATATTATGATCAGACGGTGCCGCCGTTGCAGCGGAGGACCTGGGCGTTCACCCAGTGGCCGGCGTCGCTGGCGATGAAGCCGACGAGCGGCGCGATGTCCTCGGGCATGCCGAGGCGTCCCAGCGGCGCCTCGGCGATGTACCGGTCCATCTCCTCCTCCGTCTTGCCGTTGTAGAACATCGGCGTGCCCGTGGACCCCGGCGCCACCGCGTTGGCCGTGATCCCCGTACCGCGCAGCTCGCGCGCCAGGATCCTGGTCATCACCTCCACGGCCGCCTTACTCGCCGCGTACGCCGAATACCCGGGCCGCAGCGACCCGACCCCCGACGATGAGAACGTCACGATGCGGCCGCGCCCGTCGCGGGCCAGCCGGTTCGCCGCCTCGCGGCAGCACAGGAAGGTGCCCCTCGCGTTCACGCCGAACATGGCGTCGTACGTCGCCTCGCTCGTCTCCGCCAGCGGCGGGTATGAGTAGTCCAGCACCGCCGCCGTCGTCACCAGGATGTGGAGCTCCCCGCCGAACGCCGCCGCCGCCGCGTCGAACAGCGCCCTCACCTGCGCCGCGTCCGACACGTCCGCCTCCACCGCGATGGCCCTCGGGCCACCACCCTCGCCGTGCCTGGAGTTGATGCCGCTCACGAGCTTCTGCGCCGGCGCCGGGTCCCCGACGTAGGCGACCGTGACGCGCGCCCGAGGGACGCGAGGTGCTTCGACACGGCCGAGCCGATGCCGCCCGCGCCGCCGGTGACGATGGCTACGCGCCCGTGCAGCATCAACGACGCCGTCACGTCGTTAACATTGACTCGGCCATTGTGTTAGTGAGTACTGAGTAGTACTGATACAAGAGCTTGGTGCACACGCTCGATTTATATATATAGACACTGGATTCACACTTTTACGGCGAAGTATATACCTGTGAATCCGTGATTACGTCAAATAATTCATCAACACACGTATCAATTATCATGGAGTGAGAAGCAAGCGTCCAGATCTAAAAGAGGATGAAGAGACAGAGATCTGGTTGGTAGTGTAGACACCTGCCAGGTTTGTCACCTCGATGTGACGGGTGCACGGGATGTGTATTGGTTTTTGGAGCACTGCTATCGATACCATGCACAGCTAGAGCCGGGAAAAAAAAACCTTCGTAGCGTAGGAAGCAAAACTTTTTGTTGCGTGCTTTAATACTTTCTCTTTTAATATAAATTATATAAAATTTAAAATAAATAAATAGGTAAGTATTCGTAATTCATCTTTTATTTATGTTTTAATATTTATAAAACTATTAAAAAGAAAATCGTAGAAACACCTCTAGTTTAAATTGAAATGAGTTTATTTCACACAAAAAACGTTAATAAGGCTCGATAGTGTATGGTTAGATCGAATTTAATATAGCCACTTAAATGATAAATAAATAAAAAAGATCAAGGGCGTCCATATGCCTTGCAAGCTGTGTTCTCGTAGGGATCGTCTTTGTGTTCTTTCAGGAACAAAGAGCGAGCAATGCGCAACGTCTAAAGAAGATAGAGAATATGGAACCCTTGTCCGTAGAAACTTTCTATCTGAAAATGAACCTCCCAACACAACCGGTTGTACCTATATGCCCCGTCTCCAAGCCCGTGCACTCTGCTCTCTCTCTCTCTCTCTCTCGCTCGCTCTCGCGCGCGCGCGCGTTGAGCCGTGTGGCTTGCATGGTTTTAGGCAGTGGTACATCAGTACATGTACTTTCTGGAGGCGGCCACAGCAGCGGCGGTGGCACCGATTTGGGCGGCGGCGCAGCTCGCCAGAGAGACGGGGAGGGACAGAGAGAAGAGAGGACGCACGGATATTGAAGCAAACGGACGGCTGAGAAAGTACGGCAACCGGTTGTAGAATGGCCACACCCACACGCTCCCCAAGTCCCAAGTCCCAACACCATATTCTTCGATCCCCTCTTCTCAAGAGAATCAATAATGTATGCCAGTTTCCAGTTTTCCACTAGCAGATCTATCTCCTGGATGGCGTAACTGTCCGAGCCCTTAAGCGACACGTCATAAAGAAATGGTATAACTTCGCTGTTTTAAATACCATGAAAACTAAGTTTTTCTAGGTAAGATTTTATCATAGACCATTTAGTTAGGTTTGTTCGGATTCTTAAAATTTCTAGCTCCATCATTGCCAGTTTCTATTTTTTTTATGTTACACAAATATTAAAACATGAATGAATGATGATGATTATTTACATCTTAGTTTGTTTTAAGATTTAGGCCTGATTTAGGATGGCTTCTACTTAAAAGAAAAGCGGATTGTTTGTCTGGTCCTATTCTTTCACAATCAGAAACAAATTCTCTTATAATTCGTAATCGAGATGATCGTGTTGTCTCGAACGGACTATATATATAACTTGTATTAAGAAGAAAAACATCGAACCACCGCACACTTCTTAATAATAATAATAATAATAATAGCGTGTGTCAGTTGTTTTCAAAATATAATAATAATAATAATGTATGTTAGTTATTTTAAAATAATATAATATAATGTGTGTCAGTGCATGCGACACGTTGTGTCGCTACTGGCCACGTACACCACACGTGTGCGCTGTACCGGTGCCCACCTTAATCTTTGGTGGTGTCCATGCCACTGAGCGAGCTCTACAGTAGCAGCCACCAGCTTACGCTGGACACGGAGAGGATCGCAAAATCGCGGTCTTGTCGCGTAAGCGTGTCAATTGTAACCAGCTTAGCGATCTAGGCTATCGCAATTTCACCACCCAAATAAGGATTATTTTTTTAAAAAATCCAGAACGACGACAGTTTGGTTGGGATGGTTCAGTACTCGTGACGTGTGAGCAGATCGTGCGAACAGCACAAGTGACATGACTTGGATAAACGCAAGACCAACATGCTTCCAATGTGAGCTTTCCTTTCCTTCCGTGTTCCTTGTGGAGCTTGAAGCCTCTCCTCCGATGAATATTCTCCAACCGTGCTAGACTCTTGACCAGCGCACCTAGTTTCTTGAGAGAGACCAAAATGTCACAGACGAGATATTTCTTGTAGGGATAAAGATCAGGCACCAGCTTTATGAATCTTTCAAGCGTGAAATCTCCAACAAGTATCATACACACAATGCCAAGCTGATTGATCACTGATGGGTCAGCGCAGAGAAGAGTCACTGTTTTTATTGCTTTCACCAGTACTGCGACACTCGACAAACTGCCTTAATGTTTTCCAGATGTATAGAAAATTGGTTGCTTCGCTAACAATAACAATAGGGGAAAAAAAAGGGTAAAACACAACGCTAGAAAAAAAGAAGGGTTACATAAACCCCGATGTCACAAAGTATATGCATGAGACCTAACACGGGCAGCAAGACTGCAAGACACCAAGAATCAGTCACAAGCTAAAATAGAAGTAAAAACTGAGCCACTCCCCAGACGCCCCCAACTTATAGAAGTCTCAAAAACCAATTCTAGCTCCCCAAGTCCCAACCCAAGCCTGTAATTCATGCGGTATTCCTTTAACTTACGATTTGCAGATACTGCAAACCTGCTGAGTTTGCAAAATACACTGCCTGCTGCGGCAATAGGCGTAAGGAATATATTGCGCTAATTGCCATTCGCTACACCACTTTCAGCCGCAGGTTTGGAGGCGTTCAGCCCTTCCCCAGCAGCAGGGGTACCCTCCTTGTTCAATGTCTGTTTCTGCACTGTTGGTTTCCTTTTAAGTTAAAGTGGGGGACACTTGTTACCAGGTGATAATTGGAGTACAATTTCGTATAGATCCGAAAAGTACCTCTTAGTTGAAATCAGAATGAGGAAAGAAATGTATATACCTCATCCCTGTCAAAATTGTCGCCACTATGTGGATCAAAGAGCACATCCCCTGTGGCAAGCTCAAAGCATATGCATGCAAAGGACCACAAGTCAGCAGATGTAGAATATTTGGAGCCCAGTATCACCTCAGGGCATCTGTATTGCCTTGTTTGGATATCACTTGTGAACTGTTTGTATGTCCAACATGCATTTCCAAAGTCCACCAGCTTGCACTTTAGGTCAGCCTGCATCACCATCCTCTTCCTAGTCTCTTTGCTACCCCGCCTATGTCCTCCTGTTCTTTCCCTCTTGTCTCCGTCCTGGTTGGGACTGCTCTCATTTGCTGTACTCAAATCCCCCCTATCATCTGACCCATCTGTGTCAGCGGATGCCAAACCCCACTGCCTTCTGAAGTTGCAGCGGCTGCACGCTTGGCTTTCCTCCGAATCTTCTTCTTTTGATTCTTGGTGAGACCACCATTCACTAATGGTGCAGTTGCCTTTGGAGGTGGCTCATCGGTCTTTGCAGCAGGCAGCACCAGTGGCACACCCGACTTTCGGGGGTCCTTTGAAGGGTCAATAGATGACACCAGCAATATATTTTCAGGCTTAAGGTCAGTGTGAATAATAGTAAGCTCTCGGTGGAGGTAGTCAAGGCCAATGAGCACATGCCGGCATATCTCCTTAACCATCGGAAGTGGAATTCCACGGTAGTCCGTGTACTTTATCAAGGTCAGCAAGTTATCACCAAGAAACTCAAACACCATGCACACATGGTTCCCATTAGGGCCTGAGTGCTTGAAGTGGTCGAGAAGCTTAACGACACACCGGGTGTCATCAGGGTCACCATCGGCAATCTGCTTCAAGATCTTGATCTCATCCATGGCCGCCTCCGTGTAGTGCTGTGCACTCTTCTGCACCTTCAGCGCCACATATCTCTGCACATAGAACCAAAAATTCAGAACGCGGGCAACCTGATTCTCTAGACAACAGAGATAATTTTTGTTTTTACCATTTCGTGTAGGATGATGGGATTGACGAATAGAACAGTACTACTTATTAACAATGAATTTGGCCATCCTGCTATGCTCCAAGGCAAAAGAGCGAACAGGTGGTGGGCACACGCAAAGTACTGCAAGACACTAGATAAAACGCATCCAGATCGATCTTCCTTGCGTATTACCGCGAATCTAAGAAGTATGGCTGTAATTCAACAACAAATTTCGAGACAAAGTGGTTCGCACATACGGAGTGGGCGGTGTCCCAGGCGAGCCAGACGGTGGAGAAGTGCCCCCAGCCGAGCTTGGACTGCACGACGTAGGCGCCCAGCTTGAAGGAGTCGCCGACGCGGACGGCGTGGTACCCGCCGCGGCGGTAGTCCTCCGTGCCCTCGTCCTCGGACGTATAGTCGCTGCTCTCCTCCTCCGCCTCGGCCTCCATCGCGGCCGCCGCCTCCTCCGCCCGCCGGCTAGCCGCCGGCGCCTCCGCCATCGAGGGGGAGCCCTGGATCTGAGCGCCGGGAGCGGCGGTGGCCCGCGCGGGGATTAGGGTTTTGGCGCCGCTGCTTTTTTGTGGCGGTGGCGCTCGTCCGTCTCGCTTCGCTGCTGCTGCCTCCCCTGCGCCTTGACCGCCGTTTTATTACCAGCGGGGACGACTCCTGCGGCGCCTGCGTATAATACATTAATCCGAGGACTAACCAGTAACCACCCATTTAATTAACCCACTAACTGATCCTTTGTGTGTTAATATTTTTGGAGAGGACAGGCTAACTAATATGTTCCGTGAACACTCACGCTCTGAACATTGTGATATTGTATGGTACCATACTTTATTATGTCATTAAGGAACATAATTGCTAAGATATAACTAAGACTTTTGGTGTTGATTGTGGAGATATGATTGGACTCGGCAAATTTGAATCTATCTCCAATGGTTTTCCACTGTAAATATGACACCTATGTATAAAAAAAATATCAATCTAATAAAGAAAAGAGAGTTTTGTCTCCTATACCATGTGTATTCTTTGTGATTGCTCTGACTATACAATCGATGTATTATATTTGATCTACAGTGTTCGTAAACGTTTTACTGCAAAAAATAAGGTCTAATTTGAAGGTAGGATTTTTATATAAATTTCCTAAGAAAACGCATATCCATCTAGCAAAGATCCTCGAAGAAAAGATCAGCGAGGGTAGATGTTTTCATTCCTCTAAATTTTCAAAAAAAAGGTGTCATGTGCTTAAATAAATTAATTGAAAAATGTTTGCTTAAATAAGGTTCTGGCGTCTCCACTATTGTAGGGCGGCTATGGACTTATCGGAGGATAGGTCGGTCTACGTAGGTGCATGTCATCTGTGAACCTTTTATATATGGGAACATATCTAGTGCTAAAGGTGATTTCAGTGCTAACATGTTAAAATCTAATCTGGACCCTTGGATCAAGTTTTGAAGGTTGAGATTTAACTAACCAGCTATGTGTGAAAGCATTTATGACAATTGGTTGTTTCGAGGTGGCAAACAGTAAATGCTTTCATACATAGCTGGTTAGTTAAATCTCAACCTTCAAAACTTGGTCCAAGGGTCCAGATTAGATTTTAGCATGTTAGCACTGAAATCACCTTTAGCACTAGATATGTTCCCTTCATATAAAAGCGATGGAATTTGTTGTCCAGCTGCCAAACTTTCCTTTTTCAAAGAATTAGCGAGGTACCCCGGGCGTTGCAACGAAGTAGGAAGAGAAAATGATACATACATAAAACATCTCTACTACTTATAACTACGAGTTGGTGACGGTGATCCGTTCTCCCCCCTCTCCGAGTATACCCTTGAAACCGTCATTGTCCTGATCTTTTATACATCGGCGAACGAAGAAAATTTTAATTCGGTTAGATATGCATGCATGCATGATCTGCGATGTATCATACTCTTATCTCAATCAGCCGATTCTATTTTCAAATATTGCATAGCCAATTTTTTTTTCATATACTGCACGTATATAGCTTCTGAGTTGTCATATGTATCTTTTCCATTAAATATTTACTTGCATGTGTAGATAAGATCATCTTTTCTTTTTATCTAATCATGTATGAACTTGATTACGACCGACTGCAGTATACGTCCGTCTGCATCCGCCTGCGCTACAACATGCATCTCGCGTCCCTGCGTTGCACTTTCTTTTGGCTGCGCTGCATCTTCTGTCACAAATAAAATAAATCTTCATGGTACCTTGTTCTATAACAAATATTGTTGTCCATAAATCATCACACATGTATTATATTGTTGTCAAATTAATCATCACACTTATATATTTCGCAAATGGAATTAACACACATTCAAATTGAACATTACTGTTTAGATAAGGTTAGTGCTCTTTACCAATAAATTTTTTATCACAGATTCAGTTTCCGTTGCATTGCACGGACACATGGCTAGTTATCTTAAAACCGGACCAGTGCCCTTCATTGAAATGGAATCCCAAAACAAACACAAGCATTAAGCTACATTTCAGTATTTAACTTTTACAAAAAATGTAGTCAATTCTAAACCTATGGTTAAATGCATGAACAGAAATTGAATGGAGTAACATGTCGATGTCACGGTAGTTGAAATAAGACTACACTCGTGAAGTAACATGCCTTGAAATAGGACTACACAAGCAGATAAATTGCTCCCTTATCTCTTGACTGTTCTATTCCGAGACATGACCCTCTTGCAAGGGCTCCTTTGACCCACCGACTGCCGGGAGCATCAGTGCCTCTATTGTCATATAAGGACATAGCTTTCCAATACTATTAGAAAAAAACTAGCAATTACAATGAAGAAGTTAGCGATGAACAATTTAAAGCATGATCTGAGCATAGATAGAATAGCTGCAATAAAATCTGAGCATGTTTTCAAAATCAAGTCAAACTTTTTTTAGACTATCGTGTATTAGCAAACATGAGATAATGAAAATAATGTCAATTTAAAATTTAAAGCATACAAATTCATAAAATATAAAAACTAATACAAGAGCTATTGCCAGCTAGAAATGCTAAGATTCTAATCTCCATCTACACAAAACAAAAGTATGCCGATTGTTTTCAAATGCAGACTAATTATAAGAAGGAGGAATTTGCAATGTTAAAAAGTTCAGAACTTCAGATTTGTGATACTTTGGTTGTCGCCTTGTTCTTAGGACCAGGAATGTGTTCCTCATCATTCAAGTTTTATGCTGCAATAGTTATCATGTCACATTAATCTATTTTGGGTGTCAAAGAGCATCAAAGTTAGTTTAAAGAGTACTAAAAAATCCCATGCTTGAAAGAACATATCAATAGCTCAAGTAAAACAACAGTACATAACACAAATTTTATTTGTATATATTTACACTACAAAATCAGTCATTAATTAGGAGGCCAATGACATCTGTGCCAAACTAAAAATACGCAGCTTTGGTTGTTTTTTCCTTATATAAGTAATTGATGTTCTCGGACTGCATACATTCAGCATAGAATAGCGGAAAGTAGTTGATCCTCAAATTTCAGTACACGAATCATCCTTCCACTGAAAGTGAGAATAAATAATATGCCACCTGTTCAAAGGACAGAGAATACTAATTAGTACAGCAAATTCAGGCAAATACTATATCTGAACCAATTAGTTGGCCGCGCTTATGAATCCTCTCCAATCACATCGGATGCATCTTGCAGAACAATGACATTGCTATGAACCAAGACCAATAGCCGAAGCCCTCACTTTGCTGCTGGCTCGTCTCAGTGGTCATTATTCCACAACAAGATCTACCCACAGTGTAGACCAATCTGCAACTGGAGCGATTGAAGTCCTACAAACTCTTAAGCAAGCCCAAAGGGGCTTAGACTAACACGAACTAGAGAAAAGCCAAGCCGACTGCCTATCAGAAAAACCACAAAATTTCATGCTGAATACAACTCTAGTAAATCAATTTACTCCTTAACTACTGAGGCACAAGAACACAAACGTAAAAATGTAATTCGAGTGAACCTACTTGAGAAAATTTTAGTAGTGCTTGTCATGCTTCAAGCAAAACCAATTTCACCTTTCCTCTCTATTATTTATGGTTCTTCCTCACCATCAAGCTGTGATGTGGAGAAACAAAGTCACGATATACTCAAATCATGTACTCAGGACTTATTTTCAAAGAGATAGTGAACCCTTTGTGGAATTAAATCATCAGATGAGAAAAAAATAGAAGCAATGATGGATACCAAGCCACAAACAAACCAGATATCTTGTCCTCTCACCAGTAGATGAACCTTAGGTTGGCACCCTGCTTGCCCATCTTGTAGACCTAGTACCAATGCTATCCCACTCTTAATATGAAATTACCAACGTCTTGCACAGGGCGTATGTACAACACCTGCTTGGAAGCAGCCACAAATCCATATCTTACATCAATGACGGTTAAACAAGAAACCTGAAGCCACAAGTTAACCCCAACTACAAAGTTTTAATCTTTCATACCTTGCGGGCAGTTGGGTATTTGAAGCCCATGCTATTGTGGTATTCCCTGCTGACGAGGGCTCTGCCAATGGTCAAATCCCTTGAATCCCTCTGCCACCGCCATGAGATCTTGACTTGTTACCAACTGTTGCCTCTAGATCTAGTTAGGACTGTCGAGAGAAAGCTGAGGACCGCTGCCAACCTTGGTGACGACCCCTCTGCCTGTCACGGGCATGGTCGCTTGGGGAAGGGAAGAGCGGTGGTTTGGTTTGCAAGGCTACGAGCAATTCGAGGAGGAGGCCATAAAAAATGGAGGCTGGTGACGTGGGCCCACATGTTGGCGTCTGTCAGAGGAGATGACGAGGTTTTAGTATTAGATTAGTGAATGAGGAGGAAGCCAAGATTACTAGCGAGACAAAGAGCTCAATCTACAAGGAATTTACTTGAATTAATTAAGTTCATGTTTAGATTCTTGTTCTGAAATACATGATCGATCCTTAAAAAAAACAATCATCAACTGATCCACTCTGCACATTATGTTATGTAGAAATGAAAGGATAAGATGGAGAGGAACGTAGTACTCCCTCCGTTTACATTTACTCATCAGCTTTGACTTTGATATATCAAGTTTTAACCATTATTTTTAAGCAATACAAAATCAAAGAGCCATAAATGTAATATATTAGTAAAGTACTTTTAATTACAAATCTAACAATACTACCTTTATGTAACATGACTATGTATTTTAAAAAGGCGAAATATTTGGTGAAAACCACTAATTCCATGAAAACTCCGTAGAAACCACCTGTAGAAGTTTTTAAAAATTCTCAAAAAATTATCACATGTAGGGGAGGTGAACCTCTACAAGCCTGCAAAATTTGAAGTTGAAACTCAATCGCATTTGAAAGATATGAAAAAGACAAAGCCAGCATAAATAGTAATTTTTACTGTTTTGGCACTATTCTTTTTGCTGTTTGTCTTTTTCATATCTTTCAAATGCGATTGAGTTTCATCTTCAAATTTTGTAGGATTGTAGAGGTTCACCTCCCCTACATATGGTAATTTTTTGAGAATTTTTCAAAACTTCTACAGGTGGTTTCCACAGAGTTTTCATGGAATTTGTGGTTTTCACCAAATATTTCGCCTTTTAAAAATTACCGTTGATCAAAGCTTAACGACACAAAATTAAATTGGAGGTGTCTAGGTGGCAAGCAAAGACTGTTATGTTAGAGGGCACTCAATTCGGCCACTGGATCTAGATCTGTAAGATCTCCCTTCCCCTCCCCACCTCAGTCGTAGCCTCCACTATTATGCCACCCCTGCTGTCGCCGTTCCTGGTGCTGACAATGCCCGCTGACAAGCCATCGTTGCTTCCTCCCTCTTCCTCTCCGGAGAGATCCACTGCACCATCCATTTTCCTCCACAAAGCTTCCTCGCCACCGCCCCCTTTCCTCATCTCTGCAGCGCATGCCACCGCCAGATCCACCACCGCCTACCGTCTCCTCCTAACCACTCATTCTCATTACGCCCAGTCGACTTCCACGGTCTACCATCCTCCTCTATGCCCATGGCTGGTGTCGCCAACGCCATCTTGACTCCACCGCTACCCACATCCGGTCAGCCCTCACTCCCTCCTCTCTATACCAGTAGGTACTGGTGAATTTGAACACTAACTCGCCAGAGTTCCACCATCGGTTGCTGAAGACATCATTAGAGGCACAAATCACGATGTAGCTCGAATGGACGGAAAATTCGAGTGCTCATAATATAAAAAAAATCGAATACTCCTTATCAATTTTGATTAAAATTGACAAGTAA
This sequence comes from Guadua angustifolia, assembly GCA_036346375.1. Lineage (NCBI taxonomy): Eukaryota > Viridiplantae > Streptophyta > Magnoliopsida > Poales > Poaceae > Guadua > Guadua angustifolia. The sequence continues at coordinate 26,979 of JAYEVE010001605.1, read as the reverse complement.
ACATGTAACAAGGAAGTGTTGTACAATCCACACACATATAATAATACATATATTAAACCCTAAAGCTTTTCGGGCCTCTCGTCATGGCCACGTCGATTTCGGGCTGACGTGGCGAGCGTTGTCGCGCTGCGTCGCCGCTTGATTAATGCATGAATACGGCTTAAGTATTTTTTCCTCCCCTCTCGGACATAGCGCATGCGTAGTATAGCGATAACGTTCTTCGTTGCGAGGCCCGCGGCGGGCGTTCAACTACGCCTGCTCACGCGCGCGGAGCACCCTAGTTGGATTTTTGCCGCACGACACCTGGCGCCTACACGCGGCTGCCGAGTGGCGCCTGCTTTTTTGCAAAAGGACGCCACGTATTTATACAATTGCATACAGATCCTTTTTTCGCGGAAAGGCCCTAAAAATTTCTGTTTTCTTACGAAAATGCACCCATGGATTTACAGAAATTCTTTTTTTGCGGAGGGGCCCTAAAAAAATCTGTTTTTTTAAATGCCCACCCTAGATTTACAGAGTGACATACAAACCCTTGTCCCATGTGAATGTCGAAAATTCCCTAAAATTACGGAATAATCTCTATTTTTTCCTAAAAGATCCTTAAGGCTTCTTTCCTTTGTTTTTTGTTTCCCCTTTTTTTTACGGAGAGGTGGTTGGATTTTTTCGCAGGCCCTACGGAGCTTCTAAAATTTCTTTTTAACACGTCGTTTTTTATAGAGAAGCGCTCAAATCTTTACGTAAAACCCCAGAGCTTCCAAGGTTCATTTTTAACACGTTAGTTTTAAAAAGAAATTTATCCAAAACTTTTTAAAAATACATATTAGTCCATTTTTCCCAGTTAGACTCTTGAAACTCACACGATTTACACTGCTTGTCTTAACACGGTTGGCGCGGTGCGCAGCGCCCTTGCATCTAGTGGTACATGAAGGTTGGTTGGGTCTATTAAGGGTGCGTTTGGTTGAGTGTACAAGGGTAAATCGAACCGTCTCGTACAGGATTTAGTTCTATCTTTGTGTTTGATTGGTTGAATGGAACCATTTGGTACAGGATGAGATGGTACAGATTCTTAGAATATTCTAAAAAGATGTTACACCATCCCGTACGGGAGATTTAGCCGAACCAATCGGTCCAGAACAGGATCGTTCACTCGCATCATCCCTTAAACCAACCTTATCCCTCAATTCAATTTCATTCCTTCAACCAAACATCATCTCATACTATCCTGTATCATTTCATCCAAGCAACCAAACAAAATCTTGTATCATTTCATTTAGACAACCAAACATCTTCCGTGTACCATCTCATTCAAGATCATCCCATCTATTATGTATCATCCTATCTTATTCATCCTCGTACACCCAACCAAACGCACCCTAAACGACGTCTGATATCTCACGGATTCTCTACATGTATATCACCTGCAGCCTCGTTTGCTTAGCGTAATTAGAGCTTAGGGATGTTGTTTTTTGTACAATTTTTAAAATTTTTATATCTTACTGAGATTCATGAGGCTACTGTTATTATTGCAATATATAAAAAATAGCATGTGAAAATGCTTTCAAAAATTTGCTTTGTACCCTGTGATTGGAAAATTCTAAGAAAATTGGCAGGAGGAACTTTGGGGGTAGAAGCTCTGTACGGCTCAAATGAATCATCGCTAACTAGTAGTACTAACAAACAAGAAGTCTAACAACAAGAGAAATATTAACTAAGCAGTGAAAAGTACGTTTGGATAGTTAACCACTGTTCTTCATCAGGTTCTCCTCCAAACCAGCGATTAGTCGAAGTTTATATCACAAACGTTCTTTCTTACTCTTGCTTGTTTCCAAAGCAAGCAAGAAAAATTGAGTATTTTGCATGGGTGACAGGTCCAGTTAGGTGTACTGGCAATTAGCGAAGGCAACATAACAAATGCATTTGTGATTGCAAACATGTGATGATGAGATGAGAGTTTGGGCTTCACGAGTCTACATCACTGCTGCACCACCCCGGTGCCGCAGGGTACCACATTTATCTTGAAATTACTGATGGTGGCGTACCAGCCTGCACTTACGAATCATCACCGTTTTTCTAGCGGAAAATAAAGCGCGCACATGAACAAAAGCACAGTCCTTCATGCAAACCACACATGTTTATCGCGACAGCAGCAACACCATACTATTACTGCTTTTATGTACTAATTAACTCATCTGAAAAATATAAGCCGTCGAGTAAAACCGGGCAACCTTCTCGTACTTTAACGGTGCTGTTGGTTGCTCTGTGCCTGCTCCAAATGACCCATGTTGAATAGTAGGTGGAAAAAATATCTAGGTGGCGTTTGGTTGTCTGGAATCTGGATGAAGCTTAATGGGATATGACCATCCATGTATTTGAAGTCATTCAATTGTTTGAATGAGTGGATAGGTTGAATAGAATCATCTAATTTTAAGAAATATTCCCCCAAGATGAAGGATAGAGCTATAAAAAAAAGGACGGACATGCTCATCAGTTTGTTGTGTAAAAAGGTGTACTTGGTCAAATTCAAATTTCACCGGTGTGTACTCGGTCAAATTGTGGTTAATTTTTGTCCAAAAATTCAAATTTCGGTCAAATTTTATCCGAAACCTCAAATTTCAGCTAAAATTTGTCCAAAAATTCAATTTGTGTCCTACAATTCAAATTTTATCCAGTGCTGATGCCTGATGGGGCCTGGGAGTACATGGGAAAGGGCTCACCGGCTCAGTACCTCCGCAACCCAAACCTTTAGGTAGGCTCACTTTGCTCATTGATGTTGCCATGTTGGGAAACGCACATCCTGCGTATGCAGATGTTGCTCATTGTTTTTTTTGAAATGGAAGCAAGAGAATTGTTGCAAATATATTGCAAGGTAAGAAGGGAGCGGGTCCTGTTTTTTTTTTTTGAAAAAAACCGGACCCATGAAAAAACCTCACAAAACGACCTCCACTATGAGATGCCACTACTAACCCCTAGGACCGATACACAATTTAAACTTAAAGCTCGACTGTTAGCCCCCTAGAAGGAAACAAAAACAAAAAACAAACACAAAAATAGCAAATAGACTCATGGGATAGACGAGAAAAAACATAATCTGAAAAGCTACACCGTAGACTGCCATGTTGAAGCAAAGCCACGGGCTAGCACCGCGTCCTTGATTGCCGATGCCACTGCAAGAAGCGCTCTCATCCGCCCTTGAAAAATCGTTGATTTCTCTCTAGCCATATATTCCACCAGAAGTAGATGAGAAGTCCATCAATGTCTCGTCGGCTGTCTTTCTCAAATTGTGATTGTATCCTTCTCCACCACTTGTACACCGAACCATCAAAACTCAGGTTATGGCACCGCTCCAATTTCCCCCATTGCGATAGCAGATTCCAAACCTGTTTAGCGAAGGGGCAATCTTTACAAAGGTGGCTTGGTGTTTCGAGTGCCATGTTGCATAATCTACAGGTTGTGTTGCAAGGCCACCCCCTCTTTAGCATGTTATCTGCCGTTAAAATTTTGTTGTGAAGCACCGTCCATGCAAAAAACCGGCATTTAGGCTCAGCTTTCGCCTTCCATATCGGAGAAATCTTCATCTTACAGTAGATTGTGTGAAATTGGACCTCGTATGCGCTCCTTGTTGAGTATTGACCATCTGGTGTCCAACGCCAAGTTATCTGATCTTCCCTTTCTTCATCCCTATTGATACGACTTATTGCTTCGTAGAGCGCAACATACTCTCTGATTTCTATTGCGGAGTTGGCCGGGGTGCAGAAACGGATCCAGTAATTATTAGTCAAGGCTTTTCGGACAGAGATGTTCTTTCTTTTTGCTTGCATGAAGAGGTTCGGCGCGATGTTTTTTGGTGCTTTACCGTCTATCCAGCTTGATCTCCAAAAATCAGCCAGTTTACCGTTTCCAACCGTGACGATCGTTGAGGCATTGAAGAGCGCTACATCCGTTTTATCACATGGAAGCTCCAGACTCGTCCAGGCCCTTTCACTGTTTTTCCATTTAAACCAAAGCCAACGAAGTCTTAGTGCCCTGGCGAAGCATTCGAGGTCCTTGATGCCGAGTCCACCTTTGTTTTTTGGCAGGCAAGTGACTGACCACTTGATTAGGCAATGTCCCCCACTGCAGCTTCGCTGATCTTTTCCTCTCCAGAGAAAGCTTCTCCTTAATTTATCGATGCATCGAAATAACCATTTTTGGGCCGGAAAGACTGTCAAATGGTAAATTGGTTGCGATGATAACACCGACTTAACTAGGGTCTCCCTACCGGCCTTAGAGAGAAGTTTACCTTGCCACCCAGGCAGCCTACTACCTAATTTATCGATCAATGGTTGAATTTCAATCTTTCTTAGTTGCCTAACATGAAGGGGAAGACCGAGGTATTTCCTAGGAAGGTTGCAAGTTTCCCCGGGAAGATATTTAGCATTTCTTGCAATAGGTCCTCCTGGCATCTGATAGGATAAATCTCTATTTTGGATATGTTGATTTTTAATTCAGAGCACCTTCTGAAAGTATCCAATATTCTGCTAAGGGCCGTCAGCTCTTGGACATCCGCCTTTAAAAATATTCCCGCATCATCAGCGTAAAGTGAGCATCTCAGACTCGTGTTCGCTGATAGCACAGGTTTTAGAATACCTTGTCTCGCCGCCGATTCGAGCAAACTTTGAAGGGGGTCAATTGCCAGAATGAAAAGTAAGGGAGATAAAGGATCTCCCTGCCGTACACCTCGAGCATGTCTCGCTACTTCTGTCGGCTGTCCGTTGATCAATATTCGTGAAGATGATGTTCTGAGGATTGCAGATACCCATTCTCGCCATTTCCGTCCAAAGCCCATGGCCTGCAGAACGTCGAGAAGATAAGCCCAGTTTAGCGAGTCGAAGGCTTTTGAGATATCTAGTTTGATAAAGAGAGCCGGGGACTGGTCTTTGTGCAGCTTCCGGATTACTCTTTGGACATATAGAAAGTTGTCATGTATGCATCTCTTCTTTATGAACGCGTTCTGCGAGACCGAGACCAGCTCTTGTAGCTTGGGCGCGAGCCTGTTAGCCATGATTTTTGTGATAATCTTCATGAAGCTATTAATAAGGCTAATAGGTCTAAAACATTCCAATCTATCCGCGTTCTCCACTTTCGGAAGCAGGATAATGTTCGCTTGATTTAATATGTGCAGTTTGTCGTGACGGAGGTTGAAGAAGTCTTTAATTGCTTCCACCAGGTCGGATTTGATGATATGAAGGCATGTTTTATAGAAAAGGCCAATATAGCCATCGGGCCCTGGTGCTTTCTGTGACGGTAATTCTTGTATTATGCTAGTCACTTCATTTTCGGTGATAACGGTCTCTAGATCACTGAGGTCTCTTGCGGTATAGCCCAAGGAGTCCCAACGGAGAGCTTTGTCCCTTACTCCGTGCTCACCTAAGACCTTTGTGAAATATTCGAAGGCTTCGTTTAGTTTATCCTGTTGGGCGTACATCACTCTGCCTTCTCTCTGAAGAACCCGAATCAAGTTTCTCCTTCGTCTTGAACTGGCCATCAAGTGAAAAAAATGAGTGTTGGAGTCCCCCAATTTGATTTTTGTTAGTCTTGAATGTTGTCTCGCTCTTGACTTCTGTATTGCTGCTAGGCCAAGCAGTTTGGCTTTGAGAGTTTTCCGGAGTTCAAGCTCAATTTGGGATAATGGACATCTTTCTTGTGAGCACTCTAGGATCGTGAGCGTGACTTGTAACAAGGTTGTTTGAAGAGTTAAGGTCGCAAAAATTTTCCTCCTCCAAATCTTTAGCGCCTTAGCTGTTCTGCTCATTTTGATGTGCAATCTCAACAGTGAATCTGTTGTTTGGACTGGCTGAGTCCAGGCGTGTATCACTGTTTCCTGAAAACCCGGCATCGACGTCCAGCAAGCCTCGAAACGAAAACCCCTGAAAAAATCGAAGTTTGCATCTCCTTGTAAGAGAAGGAGGCAATGATCTGATGTCATAGTTGCCATTGCGCACAGATCCGCATTTGAGAAGGCCTCGTGCCATTCGGTTGTTGCCAGGCATCAGTCTATTCTTGTCATGGTGGGATGTTCCTGCTCATTTGACCAAGTAAAACGGCGCCCCTAAAGTTCGATCTCCAGAAGCTGAAGCCTATTGATACTTTGGTTGAAGCGTTGCATCATTCCTCTATTTATCGAACCTATGTTCTTCTCACTCACTCTCTCGATGTTAACGTTGCGGTGATCGTATTGGTTGTGGCTCTCGGATTTTGTAGATCATACCAATCGTCCGGGGCATAGCGAGATACCCGGAAGCTCCGTTAGAAGGATCTGACGATGCAGGTTGCTAGTCTCACCCCCAGTGTTTCGTTAAGCAAGCATGCATTCCAATTGGCTATTTTTGTCTCCTGCAAGACATACAATGGTAGCACCAGTTGATCGGATTAGCTGTTTGATGCTCTCTTTTTGCTGGATTATTTAGACCCCTAACATTCCATGAAAGAATTGTACAATTTGTAGGCATTGTCATGGGCAAGAAAAAACATGGAAAAAACAGGTTTGCAGATCATAGTTACTACATTGGGTTGCAGATGCTACACCTCCAGATCATGTCGAAACGCGACAGATAATGATGCTTGAGTAGAATCATATGAGCTCAATACGCTTAATAATTATGAGATTAACATCACCATCAAAGGAGATGGATGCCAAATTGCCAACATTCGAAAATCTGCAATTGCTGGCACCTGGCATTGCAGCAACATGGAAAAAACAACAACCCAAGATTTCCATAACTACAAGCATTTCGATCTGTCCGGACGAGATTTCGAACAAGGAACAGTGCCGTTCTCCCCAGCATATACACCTAATGAGCGATTTGAGATGAAGGAAGAAGACACCAGTTTAAGTCACTGTTGAGTAACACCTCCCTACAACACAAAAGTTGTAACCATTTCGCATCCTACGAACTTTCGAGAAACATTGAAGGATACTGCATGTTGAGACACCATCTCCCGTTGAACTCATTTCAGGTATCAGACCAAGACAGGAGCAACGGCACGATTAGCCTCCTTCACACTGTTGAGCAAACATATAGTAGTTAGGACAGAAAAGCTGCTACTTTCTTAAGACAAACCCAAGCTTATCCCATCGACATAACATGAGTTGATGCATCAAACATGATTATGCAATGGTTGATTGCTACTTTATTGGCTTCCAATTGTCTAAACAAGTTCAATTTTGGTTGTACCTTGTGGTGGCTTTGTCTGTTCTATGATTTTTCCTCTCTTTCTCCCCTAATTCTATAGAGGGCAACATCCCCTTTCAGTGGTCCGATACTTCCCGCACAGTATGTAAACGGTCATAAAAAAATTCTGAAAAAAGGGAGAAACAACCAGAAAGTTTTGGAGTTACTTTGAAGCATTGAGTTAAATGAGAGGAAGTTTCTTTTCTACAGGAGGAAGCCTGTACTAAAAGTAATGTACTTATTTGTCATGAAAGGGCATACTGGAGAAATTAATGGAACTAGAAGAATGGGGTTCTACTTCTACAAATTTACATTTTATATAAAAAGATGAATTGTATTAAAGATTTTTTAATAAGGTAATTTAAGATTTCTACAAATCAGAAGTGGTTAGTGGTATGTATCTTACCAACTTCGGAAAACATCTCACTGAAGATTCCTGCATGTTGGGCAAAACCATTTCCCCTTGAATCTTGTTTCTGGTGTCAGACCAACGCATGAGTAATGGAACCATTCGCCTCCTTCACACTGTTGAGCAAACATAAAACAGCTAGCACTTAGCAGAGAACGATGACTTTCGTACAACAAACCCAACATTTAAAGTATGACATAAACAAGCATTGGTGCTTCAGATGAGATAGTGTGACGCACCACTATATAGTGTTCGAACTTCCAATGGTGACCTTTGGTTAAAAAAAATTTAGGAAAGAAATCCTAAAGAATGTTGCTCCCATAACTTTTGTTCAGAAATTATAGTATTCTAGTGGACTACACATGATCACGAGGAGTAATACACCATACGGAAATTATAGTATTCTGGTGTAGGGCTTTACACATGATCACGAGGAGTAATACACCATATATGTTTGTATATGACCGTGATTTGTTAACAGTTTACCTACAAGTTCAATCTGGTTGTTTGTACATTATAAGTGCCTCTGCATGCTTCACGAAGAATTGGTCGTTTTTCTGTTCAATGCTGGGGAGGGCGTATCCGGTGCATCATCCCCTTTCAGAGCTTCTTTGCTTCCATATTAAAATTATATGTAAAAAAATCATACATAATTTCTAAACAAAATCAAGGGGAGGGTGCATCGGATGGTTTTAGCGTTAACTTGAAGGATTGGGGTACGTGATATGGACTGTTTTAGGAAATTTTGTATTGAAAGTAATATTTATTTGCCATGAAGGACATGTAAATGGTAAATTAATATAACTAATAGAAACGTGTTCTGGAGACTTACATTTTATATAGGAAGGTAAAATGTATTGAGGATTTGTTTGGAAAGGTAAACTGTTCAAACTAGTTGTCTCGAATAAAGTATATGTGGCATGTGTTAACCACATCCAAAGCTTGTATGGTTGTACCACTGTATACAAAATGTAGTTTTTACGAAGTCATTTGGAAACTTCCGGTGTGTGAAAGATTGGTTTGAAGGCTACTTGGGAAAGACAAACTTCAAATTGTATAAATGACTGTATTGAAAAATTCCAAGGCACGTGCCAATGTGTAACCAATTCTATTCTGCTGTTAGTATAATGCAGCTTGCTAACAAACGTCATATACTGGTTGTAATAGCTCAAATGGTGCAACATAACCTATGTGTTTAGGAAAGCAACTCAACAGGCTTGGAGACTTGAAGTGGGAAAATGCAGTAAGAACAGCTTGTAATCAACACGCAGTTGAACCAGTGTTCTAAAAAGCAGCCTAGGCGGTGCCAGCTGGCCGCCGCTGGCCATAATCGGCCAGCTGGGTGGCCAGAGCACCTAGGTGGGTCCTAGGGGAGCAGAAACTGCTCTCTCTGCTTGATCTCATTCCCATTTGTGTAGGCATAAGTAAAACTACATCAGAGTGTTTCCTATCTTCATCGGTACATGAAGTGTCATTACTAGTACTAGCACAAATCCCACATTCCCACAGTACCATATGCATCCATGTGTTTCATGAATACATGAGTTTCCATTTGACACTGTTTGCTAGGAGGCTGCCTAGGTGTCCTAGGCGCTAGGCGGCAAAGCACCTAGCACTTTCTAGTGAAGTGTGTAGAACATCTGGCAATTACAACAGATTCAAGAATATACAAGCAAGAGGCAGCCTAATATTATATCCTAGTCACAAGAGTAAGCAGTGAGCACGGAACCCTCATTCTGGATGGTAACAAGTAGAGAAAAAAACTACAATAGTAAAGATAAGATATCAACCACCAGTCCACCCACAACATCATAGAACCAATGCTACATTCCATTGTTCGAAAAAGCAACAAAACAAGTTGGAAAAGTCCTCAAGCTTATATGAGACCTAACAAGGGTAAACTCTAGTAATGTAGAAGACAAAAGTTAAACTCCTCCAAACAACTCACAAGACGAGTCATCACTATAAAGACTTACATTCTCATTGTCACAAGCAATCATATCACCATATGAAACCTGAAATATCAATAAGAAGTAGGCATCTATTTTCAGCAAACATTTCAGAAAAAAATGTTTGATGTAGATATTGATGCAATTACAAGTTCCAGAAATATTATCGTATATGTTAACTTCAAAGCTGACCTGGTGGCATATACAGTATGTTGGTTCATTAGGATCAATTGTTTGATCAACATCCATAGATGTGGTAGTTTTCTTGTTGCTACCTGGAGGAGGCATTAAGTCGAAGTCCATGCCCCTTTCTTTGTCCCATTCCCTCTCTCTGAACTTCTTTGTTGATTGAGGTGTACTGAAACCAGGCCTCCGTTTGTCATCCCTGGTAACCACTGGAATTGGAGGAAGGATAGGTGGCTCATCTGGAGGTATCTTTCCTTCTGCAAATGAGAGATAACAATCAATATTCTGTTTGATAGAGGAGGATGGCATTCCTAAACAATAAGTAAAGCAGACATGCATTGCATATACCTTGCTTTAAATCTTCTGCAAACTGGCCTAAGTCTTCATCAAGACGTTTGATATGGCTCTCTATCTGTACAGGTATGCCCAAGTTAGTTAGATATCCACACAAAGCAATTGCCGCTGAATAAATTGGGAAGACTATCAAAAGCAGATCTTGTTTCTAGAATGGTTTCAGTTCCCCAGATCACTACTACATGGGAGATGATGAGTCGACACTGTAATTGTGAATATACTCTTAGGCTTCTTGCACATTCAATGCTAGAAATTTGGTGACATATCATAATAGGACTAATGTCAGGCTCTTCATATTCAAATCTAATTTCGTGTCACTAGTTAATTTGTAGTAGTTATCATGTAGTACTCTTTTGAACATACTATGATTGTAACGAGTATTTGAGTTGACTACAAAACTATAGATGTTTGTCTGACATTTTAATACTTGATTCTGGAATCTATTTTGATTTCCACAAATGCATACTGTAGTACTAAGTTTGAACTTGATAACAAAACGATCAACTAGATAATCAAACAGTAACAAAGAAAAAAGAGAACTAACAAACACGAAATAAAATGTATTGAGGCACTAGTTAAATGCCTTAGCGAGCCCATATCTGTTACAGGACTAAGAAAATAAAAGAGAGCAGAACCAGGTCATAAGCTTGGCGTGCAAGCAACACTTTCTCGGTGCTGAGATTCAGAGCATTGTCCTGGCTAGCTTCAATATTCTTCTTCATCCTCTCTGTAGCAGTCTCATCATCATCCATGTTCGACCTGTTGAACCCATGGGACGATACTCCCAGGAGATATTTTATCTGCTCTTTGGTCTGACCTATGATGCCTGATCACAATAACATAGGATACAGAATTACAAAACAAACTTGAGAAGCATCATTTCGCCATCATAATATCATATAAAGCAGCTGAACTACCAGTCCACTTCCTCTACAATTCATGGCATCAATAGCTCAGTATCAACTATAAAAAATGACTAGATACCAAGGAAACTGGAGGAAATGCAAAATTGCAGCCAGAATGATTTTTAAAAAATAAAATCATCACCCTGAGCCCTCTCGTCGAGCTCACGCATGGTGGAGAGAATCCTCTGCAGGTCGCCGGCCAGAGTGCTCGAATCTGCGAGACGAAGCGAAACCAGTAAGAGCTAACAAATAACAATCGAAGATCATCCTCGCAAAAAAAAAAAAAGGTAATCGAAGTTAACCAAAAAAATAATACATGGTCTCAGAGATGGAAGCTAGCAATCTCACACTCCAAGTAGTCGTCGACGTACACGCCGGTGCGAGCGATCGCCATGCCTGTCGATGGGAGAATGGATTCCCGGCGGCTGGTCCGGCTCGATTCTTCGATTTGGGGACTAGGGTTTCCGAGGAGGAAGAATGCTGGGGAAATATCGCTATAAATTCAAAGAGAATTTCCCCATTTGCGTGATTACGTCATTAATCTGGTTGGGATATGATTTGCTTGGGCCACTTGAGGCTTGTCTCTTCCGGTGGGCCGTAGGCTGTCGGCGGCATACTCGGCCTCTCCTTACGGGACAGAGGTTCTTGTGCTCCCATTGATCTCCGGTCCCACAGTCCGGCGCTCGAACCAAGAAACTGTCAAGATCGTTCAACAGTTCTATTGCTTAAGTTGCAATTCTAGATCCTATTTGGGAGGGACGCGGCTAAACTTAAAAGTTGATTTTAATTTACTGGTTATAAAGTAGTTGTAGTTTTTCTTAGTATGTTATTTGGCAAACTACCTATTGCAGCTACAGCTTTTGGGACAAGGACGATCGAGTCAAGGTGGAGTGAAGACGGCGAGGCGAGGCGACGACCAAGTTAGGTTAGGGTGGAGGCAAGCGAGGTCGGGGCGGCGGCGAGCGAGTGAAGCACAACCGAAGCAACTCACTCACAGGTGTAGCTTTAAGGGTGTTTCGACTATGATTTTACTGTACAGCCGAAGCACAGCCCGGCCTTTTGGGGGCTAGTAAGACCACATCTCTTTCCCTCACTCCATGGGTCCAGTCACTTTTGGCACTATGCTATCCAAAGTTTGGGACAAATTTGGCATCTGTCGTTGTGTTGATAAAATCACACTTGCTTTGTAATAGTTCAATGGTCCTCTCAGATCAAAAAAAATGACGGCATTTCAGGCATGAGATGTTTGAACAGCGCAGACGAGAGCAAAGCCAATCAGGATCTCACCAGTCACCACAGGCATACAACACTAGGGACCAACAATACCAGAGTTCCTTGTTTTATTACTTTCTCCAGTACGGCAACACTTCGAAAACTAAATGTTGTCCAGACGTATGGAAAATTGGTTGCTTCGCTAGTAATAGCAATAGAGAAAAAAGCTAAAACACGACGCGAGAGAAGGAAAAAAAAAGAAGGGTTACATCAAACCCGATGTCACAAAGTATACATGAGACCTAACACGGACATCATAACACCAAGAGCCGGTCACAAGCTAAAATAGAAGTAAAAAACTGAGCCAAGCCCCCACTTACAGAAGTCTCATACCAATTTTAGCTCCCCAAGTCCCAACCCAAGTCTACAATTCATGCAGCATTCCTTAACCTTCGGTTTGCAAATACTACTGCAAACCTGATAAGGTTGCAGAATAGAACGCCAGCTGCGGCAATAGGCGTGAGAAATATATCGCTCTAATTGCCATTTGCTACACCACTTTCAGCTGCAGGTTTGGAGGCGTTCAGCACTTCCCCCGCAACAGGGGCACCCTCCTTGTTCAATGTCTGCTTCTGCACTATGGGTTTCCCATTGATTACATTATTGTCCTCCTCGTGAGAAACATTTCTGTTCCCGTCATCGCAGCCCTGGACAATGTGGACAAGAAGCAGGCATCAGGATCTATCGTCGCCACCTGATTGGAAATACTCCGGAAGTTCTCAACAGCTTTAACCACAGAAGGCTCTAGAGCATGGATATAGTACTTGCCTGGGCCTGAAGTTGCTGCTTTGCTCTCTTTTCCTGCATCAACTTCTGCCGGTTCTCGTAAAATACAAAATCATCCAAAATTGAGGTCTTGCTGACATGTTCCTTGAAAATCTTGAGCATTTCAAGACCTTGCTCAAGCTTAACCTGCAGTATTATGGAGACAGTGGAGCAGTACGGTAAGTAATACGTATAGAAGCTAACCACAGATCGATCATACAGCCAAGCAATCAAGGAGTAATGCATTGGCCACCCCTTCAAATCTACATGGTTTTTTTTGGGTCAATTGGTGAATGAATGAATAACATTGTGGGCTACCGGCTGTGTCCTGTGTGCAAAACATCCTTAAGCTTAGCTTATATACGAGGGTTCATCTGAGTCATGGCATAGCCACCCATGACCATAATGGAGAAATAAATAATTTCACATTTTACAGTTCTCGTTAACTGAAGTTTGCACCTGACAAACGGATCTAAAATTTATATATGATCAACAGAATAAGAGATGACATGAATTATCACTTAATATTTAATAATCCCCAGTGGACATGGCCTCATCACGCAATTATATCACTTAATATTTAATAATCAGTTATTGACAGTAGTTTTGAGCAAGGGTACCTCTTGTGTGTCACGGCTGTTTGTCACAGGCTTATTGTCATTGTTGTCCAACGTAATGTGCTTTAAGATGCTGTTGGGCACATCTTTGACAATGTGCCAGTTGACTAGAAAGCAGCCATTCCACTTGTCTTGTTGCCAATAATCCACCGTCTTGTCAAAGTCAACAGGACCGGCCATTTCGGCAACACCAATAAACTGACCACTTGTGTTTACCTAAAGCCCAAGCTTAAGGTCAATATAGAATGCTTAAGGAGAAATGGACAATATAAAGTGGTAACAACATACTTACAGAGAAAAACAAGAACACTGGGCATTCACTGGATTTCTCCTGAGCTTCTCGGTATCCAGCATCCAGCTTCTTATTTCCATTAGGAGTGCTTGCCCACACATTATATTTGATACTCTTGTGCACATCATCCTCACTGTAAGATTTGATAATGAAAAACTTTGCATCCTTGTATGTTACAGGAAAGCCTTCCTGGTTAAATTGGCCCTTATCTGGAAGGATGCTATTCTCCTGTTTTCCTATTGAAGGGAGGGCCTGGCCCTTCACAGCAATAGTAACAGTAGGTCCAAACGGTTTTTGGTGCTTGAATCCACCAGATCTTGGTCCTCTGTTCAGCTCAGTAAAGCCATCCGGATTCTCACTGCCAAAACCAAAAGGTGTCCGGCCTCTAGGCTTGTATTTGGTATCCGCAACTCCCCACCGTCCATTGCTTCTTAAGTTATATACATTTGAGCCATAACCAACTCCAGCTTTCAGTGTGTTCCCGTACTGACCATACTGCCCATACAATCTGCTGTCAGGGTACATCCTAGCAGGATAACTAGGAGAGGTCAGACCCATCCCAGACAAAGGTATCTGCGCATGCATACCCTGGAAACAAATAAAAACTAACAACTAAGCTTTATTAAGGACACTGCAGATATCTCATGAAAGCTCATACATGCAACTTCATCATTTTGTTTTGCTGTAGGCGTCATCTTAAGGGAAGATAGTATATGTCATCATAGAATCTAATATGCAAACCATAAGTATATGGGAAGGAAAGATTTAAAACCAGTCATAGATTGTCAAGGTTAATTATACAAGACATCACATTAATAAGGAAAGCTATGTAGCACAATAAAAAGGAAATTGAATAGTCTGTAGAACACACCACGAGGTTTGTTGTTGGACGCTGTATCTGATTTTTTGCAGAAGACGAATTTGAACCATAAGATGAGGAACTAGCAATTGATCTCTGATGCCCATTAGAGTAGACGGGCCCATCATACCATTGAACTGGAGAACGAAGACCATTGTGACCATAATTACTAGCAGAAGGTCCACCTTGCAAAGGTCCTCTTCCATATGAACCATTGTTAGCCATTGATACATTCTGGTGGCTTTGCTTACGGGGTAGTGAACTGTTGTTAGTACTTGCAATCCCATTAGCAGTCCCGTTAGCACTTGCTTTTGCTGAATCTACCGGAACACGTGCCTGGTGAGCGGCAACAGAAGGCAGTTCAGATTGAGAGTTGGCACCATTAACACCATGCGTCACATTGGTTGGAGCCAGTTGTTGATAATATTGACTAGGGTACTGATAATGATGTGTGCCATATGACTGAGCGTCATGCCCAACAGTTGGGACAGGAGAACCTGAAGGATATGGGCCGTAGGGAGCATAACCATATCCATGGTACATGTCACCATACACATTCTGCTACATTGAAGCAACAACAGATTTGAGTCAATTTCATCTCTTATGTGTAGCATGAGTAAAAAGGTAATTCACCATATTCCAAATTATGTACATGTGCACAGTTTTTCTATCTCCATATTTTGCCCTTAACCTCCTAGACACAAGTGAAAGCGCAAAATCTAACTATATATTAGACTCGCTAAGACTACCAAGTATAATGATTGCAGTGTGAATACAGTACAAATGTTAACTCACCGGAGGCATCTCCATTCCTTCATGGCCAGCATACCTGGAGTCCCACTCATTGGCTGAGCCATCATAACCTGACCAGCAGCATACAGAAATTGAACTTCCCAATTAATGAGTCTAATCATATAAAAATAGCTGATTACCAATTAATGTCTATTCATCTAAAAAAGGCTTAGCTAAATGCAGGTTTATGTACCACTACGATAGTAATAGGCTGGGGAAGCATATCCACTGGGCTGGTAGAAGAAGTTAGGATCCATGGCCTCCTGGAGCAGAGGCGTTATCGACCGGTCCACCTGCGACGCCACGCTCTGCGCATCACCGGTGTTGGCAGATCCGTATGGCATCCCAGAAGGCTACAATTATTAAAAAAAACCATGGTTTCAGTCGTCCCTCCTCCAAGAAACATACTACACCAGAGCAACAAGCAAGAATCGCCTAAAACTACCTTCTTGGCAGCGTCAGAGACGGCGCCATCCTTGTTGCCCTCCATGGACAGCTTTTGCAGGAGGTCGGTGGCCTCTGTAACTCGAGAATCAAGGAAAAAAGAACTTCGATTTCAAGCGAACAACTCATAATTTCACGACAGATTTCCCACAGATAAAACAAGGTTGAGCCTTTTCACAGCAGCATAAAAAAGATCAAATCTTTATAAAACCACCGCGCAAAAGATTGCTCCAAAACCATACTAACACTTCAGCTAAAACAGATTAAAACGTATCAAGAAACCAAACAAGGATACGGTCGGCAGCGGAAGGAGCAGGAGCAGCGGCCGCCATGGTTTCTCCCCCACGCAATTCGATCTAGAACAGATACCTTCTCCTGTATAATTTGCCCTGGATTGGATCCAAGACCGCAACAATTCTAAGCACCAACTATAACAACGATACCATAAGGTAATTTTTATGGTAGGGAGAGGCGATTGGTGATAATAGATAAACCCTAGGAGGGGGTGTGTGTTTTGGGTGGGGGGGGGGGGGGACGAGGAGAGGAGGAGAGGAAACGAAGATAGCCGCCACAGACGCGAGGGGAGAAGGGAGAGGAGACGGGGAGGCCAGGCAAGAGGGGTTTTAGCAATGCAGAGGCGTTGATTCAAATACCTCCCCCGGCCCATCCCCACCGCTCGTTTATCTTCCGCACTTTCGCTCCGGGCACCCGAGGAAAGTTGCAACTTGCAACTAGAAAGGAGTTCGTTCCGCTCAGGTCTGTTTGGATCCATTAGCTCCAACTATTAGCTAGAGTCTATTTAGATCTACTAGCTAATAGGTAATTGAAAATTTGGTTTTAGGTGCATATGTCTATTGTACCCTTGCATTAACTAGTCGAGCGTGAGGGAAAGGGGTCTACGGTGGAGGGGTCAAGAGTAAATTAGTCTTTTGACCATCCATTAGCTGAAATTAGTAGGAGAGAACCAGCTAATGAGATAACTTTTAGCTGGGTTGTTTGCTAATTATTAGTTGAACTGTTTGGATCAATTTCAACTAATTTTAACATCTAACTATTAGTGCTAATGGATCTAAACATGACTGTGTTTGGTTGGTGTTTGAGATTGAATGGGGTGCGATGATTCTATAGCATTATGTTATTATTATTTTGAGTGAATGAAATAGTTCAACATCTATATAAAATATTCCTTAAATTTGTGTACCATCATTCAAGATAGGACAGTTTCATTCAAACAACCAAACACATAGATGATTTTTTTTCCTTCAACTATCTCTTACATATAGCACTTGGTACAAATAACCAAACGCACCCTACTTTTGGAAATCTTAGGGGACCATGTGTCTTATAAAAAAAATGGTTTTCTTAGTGTTTAAAAAGCGGTAGTTGTCTTGATTGGTGTATTTCCATGCAAACAACTCGAGTTTGTTTAATTATTATTTCAAACAACTAGCACATTATTAATATAGTTATTTTTTTATTTGATTTTGATAATGAATGCTAACCGGTGCATTGTATGTCCAATAAGTGACTAGTGATAGGTGGATAGCTAGGTAGATTTAGCAGAAACCCTTGGTCAATATCATAAAAGACCAACCAAGTTATTCATTTATTAGACTAAGAAAAGAGTTCTATTCGAGATCAAAAGTAAAAGAGAAAGGAGCTTTATTTAATTTATTGTTATGTCAATTCTCACTTTTCACTCAAGACTCATCTTCACTATAATATATAAATACGAGTTGCTAGTGATTGGCATGAATCCATCGTGCTTCGTGTCAAAATCGTGCCAGGTCACAATGGCCCGTCGTGTCGTACCGTGCCGGTTCGGCTCTTCTTTGGCGAGCCCAAGTACGACCCATTTTGTGCCAACCCAGCATGGCCCACTTCATGGCAGGTCGGGCTTTAGACCGAAGTCGTGCCGCCGTACCTCGAGTCGGCCCAAAAAAACACGACTCAAGTTCCCACCACTAGCGGTGATCGTTTGTCATCTCTCTTCTCTCTAAGAAAAGCAGCTCGCCGATATATGGGTCGTGGGTTAAAAAGGAAACCAAACACATCATTCTCTTTTCACCTACACCCGCTCCCCTTGGTTGGGATATTGCAACTTCTTCCTCCTATGGCAACTCAAGAGTGGTTTTTTTAACATGTGGTATGATTTGATTATTTGGTTATGTGTAAAATGCAACATTTGTTAGCCTAGGGGTGATGCAAAAGTGAAATTATTGCTTAAACTTGACGCAATGTCAAACAAGAGACACATTAACTTGTGCAAAGTGCAATTCACTCTAAATAATATAGCCTCTATCGGCTTTTTAAAAAGGTACAGTTATTTTATCACGGTTATATTTAAGAGTTAACAATTGAGAGGTCATGCAATCAAATCTTGAAAAATCCTTAAATAAACCCTCCACACATGTATTTATGAATGTTTGAGACATAAGAATTTTGTAGAAAACAATTGAATCCTCATGTTTCAAACTTGACCTCAGTAGGACTCAAATTATATCTTTATACGTGAAGATACATACACCATACAAATTGGCCTAGCAACTATTTGGCTTCGGAGTTAGGTCTTACTTGTCTAGGTTTAGACCTTTTGGCTTATAGTTTAAAGCTAGCTTTTTGGTTTAAACAGTTTAAAAGCTAATGGCTTTTGTATGTGATAGAGGTGGGTAATTTTATCTAACTTTAGTGTTATTAGTCGAAAATCAACCATCAATAAACCAAAAAAATCTCTCTTCAGTGGCTTTTGGTTTTTAGTTATATAGAGGTTTATGGCTTTTAAAAAGCCCAGATAAAAAGCTACTCATTTGTTTATTAAGTTTTTGTTTTTTTGCTTTTGAACCTGTAAAAAAGCCCAAACAAACAGAGCCTTAGTAGGACACATGAGGTCATATTATGTGTCTCTGGTCGTGTGGCTATAGCATAACTCCCATTAAACTACTTCAGCAGGAAACAAGAGAAACCCTAGCATACGTTGGCCCAGCCCACGATCCAATCAGGCCCATACCCTGTGGTCCTCATTAAGCTGTGTGCGCGCCCCGCCCGGCGCCGCCCCCATAAAGTTCCAGTTTTGTTCACATCTGGAAGTGGTTTGTTGCTTGAAGAAAAACCTCATGTTATATTTGTCTTGTAATAATAATAATCAGCCGATCGATTCATGTCGACTTATTGTATCGCCCCCAAGCCTGTCTGCTGTATGGAAACTCATGTCCCAGAAGAACGGTACGTACAAATAGGCAAATTAAGTTACGGACAGACGAAGCAAATGTTTGAACGATTTTTGAGACACGGATTCAGTCGGAGCCTAGACGGCAGTGAAAGATGCAAGTATTTTCTCTCCTTTTTTCCTTGGTTCAGAATAAAAGGAGGCAAAAAAACGTGACATGAGCGTGAGCTGCGTTGTGCGGTGTGTCTGCCGCTTTCGTTGGCTTTGGATAAGCGCGGGCGCTTGGTCGTCAGCTCGGCCTTGTGCCTTTTTAATTCGGACGACGACACACGAAGCCTGTGTATATAGTCCTTTGCACACTTTTTTTTTTTCCTTTTTTGAGATTTGGTTCTTTTTTTAATAAAATCGAAAATATTACCTCTTTCGTGATCATAAAAGTACTTATAGACGATACGTGTTATCTACTGTGCTCTTCTACTATAGCAGGTGGTCGGCATCGTTAATACCCTTCTCTCGAACTCGGATACCTTCTTCTGTCGAGCTTGTTAGATACCTACCATGATATCCGAGCTTAAAAAGAAGTGGGACTGCCAAACAGGCTGTACGACAGGTCGTGCCGAGTCCGACGTGCTTGTTAGGTCGGTTGTTACGATCCTAGCTACCTATTGAGTTACGGGAGTACGATAGACAACACGCTGCTTCTACGATCGAAAACATGATAATTTTGAAGTATATTATGGATGACGGAGCCACCGGAGCCACCGGAGCCAAAGCTTCACGAATCACGACTCGCTAGAGCGTTCTCCCGGCTGCTTTGCCTTGCTGGTGCCGTGCTCATCTCTCATCCTCCAGACGAAACCTACAGACGAGAAGGTACACGCACGCGGCTGCAAATATCTCTCTCTCTCTCTCTCTCTCGCCTCTCTCGGCGGCTAACGCGACACCGGATACGGCCACAAGGCCACAACGCGTGTGGCTGCTCGGCTCGGCCGTTCTCCCCGTCGAGGTCGACGACGCGATCTTTTTAGTTTTTAGCCTGTCGCTAGTCGCAGCTTAGCCCTGGACGTACGGACTTGGCAGAAACATCCGATATCATCCGCGAGTCTCCGGAGCGGCCGGCTGATTCATTCTGTCCACATGAACTCGAACCCACGCCACGCTAGCTGATGTGTGTTCCTTCCACCTTTGCCTCTAGGGACATGTGTCGCGGTCACGTGTTACGCTCAGCGGCTCAACCACGAACCTATATCATTAACTAGCTGCTCGGCTTCCCCGTGCGTCGCTGCGGATAGAAATAAGTGCCGAGATAGATAGAGATTTTAATTGAGAGAGAATTTTTTTTTTTTTGAAAAACCTCAAAAAAGAAGAAACAAAAAACACAGATTTTCTTTTAAAAAATTGTGAAAATATTGCTTCATTTTTTAAAATAATAAAAACTAAAAATATTATTAGGTTAAAATAAAATAATAAAAACTAAAAATATCCTTAAAAGGATAGTTAGGTTAAAGCAAATAAAAATTTATTTTTTAAAAAGTATTCTTTTAAAAATAACAAAAATAATATAACTACCGTAGCTTAACACCGTACAAACCAGGTGTTTTTCGCCGTGTGAAGAGTTGGTATCCAGGGAGCCGTACATCTAGATTCCCATGACCATGTTGGTTAGTAAACGTTGACTACCAGTGCCGCAGAATTCTCAGGCTGACTGAAAGAGAAACATAAGGACTGAAACAGAAAACTACTGGAGTATTTTGTTCATCTTGTCAGTTTAAGCTTTTATGCGAGCTAGAGTTGCATGATAGAAGTTTTTTTTTTTTTAAAAAAAAAAAAAACAGTCAGAGTTGCATGATAGAAGTTGTACATATGATTTTTTTTTTCTTCTTCAAAAAGCAGCATAAATCATCCAAAAATCCTTCAGACATCTAAGGAGGATGATCCACAGCATCCTGGTTATACCATCGACGTTTTAGATCAAAGATCGAAAAAAAACTGCCAATCTAGCTGATTTCTTTTTCTCTTCTTTTTTTCCCCGATTCAACGACCTACACGGGCGGGCAGTTCTGTACTTCTGTTGCTAACTCAACAGCGGTGGCAGATCATTTTGCTTATTCCTGATGAGATCACGCGCACGACATGTTTCAGATCTGGATGCGGGGCACTCCTTAACTGTTTTACTTCATCCATACGCTACATCCACTTATCCAGCACCCTGCATATAATCTAATCAAATCTAGTGCGATGCAGATGCAGTGCAGGTACAGTTCGATTCCATGGACAAAAAAGAAAGAGAGATCAGATGGGAAGAATCCATGGTTGGGGCTGCTTTCATGTTTTCAGTTGCCCAAATATTAAAGCATGAATGAAAAGTAGATTACGATTACTTAACCCTTCTCTTACATCAAAATATGTGTAACTCGTATTAAGAGGGAAAGCATCGAAGCATTGCTCATGAGAGAATGATCCATGCTGTTATCCTTGCAGTTGCTTAGACATGAATCGTTTTGTGTTATATGAATTCTGCAGACTCGAAGGCACAATAGCACGTTTATTTTCGTAATATGGATATTAGCTATACAGCCTATACTCAGAAGGAAATAATGACAGCACCCAATGCAGCTGGCTGTTTCGGTTGTCAGATGATTTAGCTTGTTAGTACTGATCAGGTAAGCAAGAACTCAGAATATTTGATCGTACATATTCAACAGAACCATATGGCCAGTTTACAAATGAGAAACTCATCACAAAATCTTAGCATTGAGTTTAGTTGGCAAAATATAAAATTGTACTCTCATTTATGTACTTTTACAAAAATTACAATGTTTCTTCTTTCACACAATCAAAACAAATGAAAGGAATGGTATAAACATCCTCTATATTTCCCTTTCTTGCAAAAATTTCCACCCAAAATTACAAAATGAAAGATAGAAAGAAACCACCACTCAAATTGTGCACTCCTATTAAAAAATCTTCAGTACTCAGCAACTTCACATAAAGCTGTACCTATTTGTATTTCCTTTATAGAAAAATAATGTAATCAGTCTGTATGTTGTTGCATAAGAAAGTGGAACTGAGAGTTCTGCCTCAGTAGTGGCGGTGGCTCCACGTCAGACAGGTTGATATCAAGCATCAGTCGTGCTATATCATCCAAGGATATCGGTATGCTGCAATTTCATTCATTCTGGGTGTTAGATCAATGGCTACTGTTGCATTTTGATTTGTATGATCTGTTGCATATTCACATCTTTGTGCAGGTACTGGTCATACCTTGAATCATCATCTAGCAGGAAAGAACTATTTGGAGTAGTTATCGAGTCATCAGTCGTCATTGTTCTCATCTTTCCAATTACCTGAGACCAAGCTCATTATTGTTACAAAAGAAAAATAAATGCTGTATCTTTTTGTTCTTTTAAGTCATGTAAATGTTTTGTGTGCATTCACAAAACCATACATGCTTGAAAATGGAAACATGTCTAAGCTAGTAAGCATGCACTTACCTCTTGAGAAAGACCTTGTGCACCATATTTGTCGTCCCAGAACATTGTTCCAATGCGATATATTTGGGTGATGCTCAAAACCTGTGAAAATTTCACAATATTTGATACTTGATGGTTTGCCAAAAATTCAAGCACTTACAAGTTTCTGTAGTTCAGGACTTACGGGGCAAAGCTCATCCGTGATTTCGTCCAATGTTTTGTGTGACTTCTGATGCAAAACCTGCAATTTGATTTCATTTAGTAGATAGACAGATGAAACTTCTATGGTTGCCAATAAGGGCATCATGTCGGGCATACCAGGAAACCAACTGCCTGCCTTATGTGTTGCAGTTCATCCCAAGATGTTTCTGCATACTGCATTACGACAATACATCTTAGTCTGGTGCCTTCTTGCTGACTACGTTTTGTCTAATTGGAATTACACACATTTTTTACTTCACCTCTTCAGTTGTTCTAGAGCACCACTGCTCCAGTTCCTGTAAGCCGGCCTTCAAGAATTCCCCATTGCTAAAGGAGCAGCATTCACGGCGGAGTAGCAAACTGAATGAAAAAGTAGATATTTTTGTACTCAACCATTTTGTAAAGCATTTACCAATAGTGTCTCACACGACCGTGTGCAGTCAAGCAGAGTTATATTGTGGTAACATGTACAAGATTAGTAGTACCTGTTAAAGAGTTGAACGTTCATAAATGCAAATACTTGACTGAATGTTTTCCTAATTATCAGTGGAGGAACCTACAAAATTAAATTTGAAAAGGTAAATACACAGCATATTCATAAATTTGTTCTGTATTTCCTGACCGCAAGACAACTGAAAACAAGTAAGGTTGTACTCACATAATTATTGTTCATTGTTTCCAGCGTATGATTCAGGCACTTAACAATGCTTTGCCAATGCGCACTTGATGCTTGCCTTGATAGTGCATTAGAGTGTATGCTTTTCAATGACCCTCGAGATGATCTCACACGAACAGCCCTTGGAGCCTATGAAGATTACAACTGTTAAAATGATTGTATTGCGCAGTATACCCAGATTGGGCATGGAGATGCCTGCCTGAGGTGCTATACCTGTATGCACATAGTCAAGAATGGACTTATTTCCTTCTTCAGGTTATCTCTGATCATTCCATATATCTTCTCGACATATGCTGTTAACTGTTGCTTGAAACGAAGCGCTGGATATTTTGCCTCTACCATTGACGCAGTGTCAAGCCTTCCTACCATTCCACTGTATCCACTTGATATGCCTAATCCTGACGATGATGATCGAGCATTCTGATAGTACAATTTTTGGGATGTAAGTTAGCATCAATCATCGTACTAAATGAAGTTGGTAATTGAAATCTTGATGTCAAGCATCAACTTGAGATCTCAATTAAGAACCTTTATTTACGCAAAGCTATAGTCTGGAGAGAACTTACCTGCACTATTCTACTGAATAGGTTGCCTGTTGTGGTCCGGTTGCGGTTTGATCCTTTACTTGATGAACTGCTAGCTTTAAGGGTATTTTGTAATAGGTAGAGGAGAGTTGATGTTGTCGACAACCAATAAGCTAGTTCTCCAGAACTTTCAGCGTTCTGTAAATGTGCTCAGGTAATGAGTTTTTGTCACTGCATTGGGAAACACGTATGGGCATTTATGGGAATAACAACCTCAATAGATGACCTAATTGTATGGATGATTCGGTCAAATATGTTAGTCTTCTCTGCTTCAAACGAGTGCCAGTGCAGGAGTGATTTGTAGACAATGCATGCTGCAGCTGGTCTTCTGTTGTCATATCTCCTGTCTTCAGCCAGACTTTTGAGAAGGACATTATGATTTTCCTGTGAAAGGGTGAAGGGAGAACAATTGAAAAAAGAAACATTCTTGAGTGTGCACATCTATTATAATATTAAAGCAGATGCAAAAGAAGCCACCACATTCGCTCTCAAGGCTAGAAATTCCCGTATTAATTGAAGGAAAAAAAAGATTTACACCGTTGATCATGGTGGGTAGGGTGGTGCTACTCTATGAAATAGGCTTGGGGTCACTGGTGAGAGCATGACGGGTGCCTCCGGTAGGGATAAACAATACTTGTATATGTATGCATTACATGTTGATGTCGTAACGTCATTATTAAGTAATAATTGAAGAGAAATAGAGGATAGTTATACGATAGAGTGTTGCATTAAAATGTCAGCAGTTAAGAGTAATTGATAAAAAATTAGGCTTGCTATTGGTGGTTGATGTAGAAAAATTGTGGAGTGATCAATAAGAGATATAAGATATATGATTCTGCAAGGTAGCCAGCGTGTGAGGAAGATACGTTCAAAGTCGTTCATGATGTATCAATGTACACATGAGCAATGTACTCTAATACCATGTAAAATAATTAGTATATTACTTGAGATTAAATAGAGGTACATGTGTTGCATATATTTTGAAAAAAGTTACTAATGGAGAAAAAACAGAGATATATAGCTATATACTTTATGCAAGATGAAGAATTGCTACGTTTCTATGAGCCCCCAACAACTTTTTATTCTCAATTATTTTCTTCCATCAAAACTTTTACTTCAATTATATCTATTAAGTTAAATTTTTCTTCAAGCTTCTATTGTCATATATAATGTTTATGATATTTTAAAAATCTAAATAGTTTACAAAATACATTAATATATTATCAAGCATATAAGTTATATCATTTAATACTATAAACTGTTAAAAAAATCTAGCCGCGCAAATGCGCGGGTCACCCAGCTAGTTGTCTATTAATTAAAGACCTGGAACTTACTTGCTGTTGATCCGTGAGCGACTTATGTTTGCTTAAATTCTTTATCGGAGGAACAACCACCTGCTCCTGCAAGCATATCATATTTCCATATTAATGAAATGTCCTACTGAGTTTTTTCTTCTCTCTTATGGCATGTTTGTTGGGTAGGACTGAGTTGTAACACATACATTGATGATTTTAAGCTCTTCAAGCTGATGTCCATTCTCAAGTTCCTGATGAGATTTTTGACAGAATTTAATTCAACTTTGTACTTCTGAAATATAGTCAATTTTTATCAAATACCAAATAGTGTTTTAAGGGATTTTACCTCCATAACAGATGGCTGAATCACTTCAGGAGTGACAACTGCTTGAACAGCTAGTGCAGAATTACTGTAGTGCAAATGATTCTGTGACTCCAAGATGGCAATCTTGCTTTCCAGACTAGACAAATCATTCGCTGTGTTAACTTATGAGGCTTTCGCATAGGGAGTGGATAAGAATACAAATATAAGGTATGGATATTTTAAAATTTACCACTCTATTTGTTTTGATTTATCCTCATCCGCTGATGCAAGCAATGATTGTTGACGTAAAACCTGGTTTTCAGATTCCATGTTGGACAAATTTATTTCAAGCCTGCAACATATATCATAAGGTAATGAATGGGCATGATTTGTAATCTTTACGACCCAAATTTTGCAAAGCTGTAAAATCATTAATACCTTTCTATCATCTCTTGAAGTTGATTAATTTTGGAGTCTCGTTCTTGTGTGTTCAGTGACAATTCGTCACACTTTCTGTGAACCTCAAGAAGCTTGATCTCAAGATCTTCAGCCTTCATTCTAAATGTAACGAGCTCATCCTGGATCCAAACATGGACATGAGAATTTTTCTAAAGAACAAAATTGTGAATCATTCTTTTGATATATTGTGGAACTTGTTGGATATTTATTTATACCTCAAGTTCCTTGTTTTGACTTGTCAACAGCTCAACTTTTGCATTGTCCACCACTGGCACCTCTACTATCTTTGGTGATGCCTGTTCAATTGCTAACTTCGCAGCTTCTTGCTCCTTTACTATTGCTGCATGGGCTTCCTCAAGCTTTTCTTGCATTTCTTGCAATGCAGATTGTAACTTCGCAATTTCTTGCCCCTTGGCTTCTTCAAGGTCAACCTACCAGCAAGATATGATTTAGCAAATTCAATTGTGTCCAAGTAACAGATTAAACTCTACATCAAATATTATGCTGATCCAAGTGAATTACCCTCAAATGCTTTTCAACATCTAATCGCCATGAGAGTTCCTCAACTCTCTTTTCCAGCTTGTCTTTTGCTTCTTTCAGTGCACCAGTCTCTCTTGCTTCCTGTTTACATGGTTATGTTTTACTTTACATCGCATTACATACACGTGAATGCTGTACTTGGGCTTCAAATGTAAAAATTGGACAAACCATTCTTAGCTTCCGAAGTTCCTTTCTTGCAATACGTCCTCTCCACAAGCACTGAAGA
>JAYEVE010000582.1:0-37572 GCA_036346375.1 Guadua angustifolia | reverse complement strand
AAGCAGGGCTAGGCGCGATCCAAACTCGATGGTAACACAAGACACAAGAATTATACAAGTTCAGGCTCTTGCGGAGGAGATAAACCCTAGTCCTGTGCTCTGGAATTATGTGTGGCTAGCTTATTTGCTGATGAGATGATCTTCCCCTCTTTCTCCCCCTGACGCTACCTTACCCTCCCTTTATATAGTAGAGGGGTGCGGTTACAAAGAAGAGTCCTAATTGGTTACAAGGTGGAGATTGTATCTCTTTCCTTATCCGTTGAGTATAGCAACAAACAGGATTACAATCATATCCCACCTAATCAAGGTTGGTTTCCATCTTCGGGGTTTCCTTGTTACGTATGGCGGCCTGCCTCCTAAGCAATACCCACCTTCATGTAGTCGGCTTGGCCCATCCTCTTGGGTGGTCCTCACGGCCCGCCATGAATACCCGAGGTCCATATACTCCACAGGATCTAAAACATCTAGAATCGCATACCATCCAGCAATAAGTGAAAATGATTACAATTGAAATACATGAAGCTCACCATGGAACAAATTAATTTCTAAGATTAAAGTTCAGTGTGGATGCTAAACTGTGACAGAACGGAGATTGTAGAAGTTATATCCTTAATCAAAAAATCTAAGTTCAGGGGGCTTAAAGTTTAAAGTCTGTATCACACGAACTTAAATGACAAGCTTGTGGATCATTATCCATTAGTGGAGTTATAGACTAATAAATGATTAGCTTGAAAAAGCATAGTTCACCAGTTATACCAACAATTCTGGTGCAAAGTAGCACATGATTGGTTCAGACTTCAGAGCAAGAGATATGTGAGGAGAAATAAAGTGTTTCAAGTTTATGTGCTTCCTCGAAAATGGGGATAATGTAGATTTTAGAGTCCAGTCTGAGTTGGGAAACATTATTAGTCTAACCAACTTTGACTGGTTGCCAGATATCTTGTTAACTATTTTGCTAGGTAAATCTAGCTCTTACTGGATGTTGTGCTGCAAATGTAGTATGAAACCAACTTCATAAAATAATCTAGACTCTCCAGGTTAAATTCACTATTCTAGATTAATTTCACAAAGCGCTATCATCTGACATCATATTCATGTGGAATCATTTTTTTCAAGAGTTTTTTTACATAATTTTCTCATTGCAACTTTAAGTAGCACACGATTTCTAAATTCTCCAGCTGGAAAGGAAAGCATGAGATGTGATAGTAAAAGTTTTGTGGCAGAGTTAAATGCTTTCATTCCTAGCCACACTTTAGTCCTTTAGACTAAAAATTTTGATCTTGCAAATGTCCGATTCACCAATTGTACTTCTCTCATGACCACTCAAATAGTCAAAACTAACGAAGTTTTTAGGGTGATCATTCCATTCCTATCTCAACGAGCTATTTGTGATGATCTCTACATGACATCTAATAATTTGTAGTTTATTTATGCATTTCAAGCATTCAATCCAACACTGTAAAACAAAAAAAAGCAATAGAACAAATAACAAGAAGGAACTGTCCCAATTTATCCAAATCCAAGCAAATAATCTCCTTCCCTGTGCTCCTCCCTTCAAACACAGGAGCTAATAAATCAAGATTAATAATACATGATGGATGAAGAAAACAACCATCATTTTCTCTAGTTCTCACCAATCGAACTGGGCAATCTCCTGCAATCCTTGTACCCAAACAATCGTAACCAATCAATCGCTTCCAGTGAAAACATGGCATTGCCAAAGAATGCATCAACCCGAATCAAGAACCAAACATAGGACAAGGAGATTTCAGTGGATCAAGAAATTCTTGAATCGAACAGTAGATTGATTACCTATAGAAAACAAAGTCTTCGATTAGCCTCTCCACTCCGTTAGATCCCCCAAGAGAAAAATCAATTGCAGAAATGATTGACAGAGGAGGTGGGATTGTAAGCGTTGGCGGATTGGATCGAGTAGTCGCTTCTCTTCTTGTGCACAACGCCACTGCGGATCGAAGAGAAGCATGCCGCCACGCACCTTTCGGGAAGCGCCAGCGCCATTTCGAAGCACCATCGGCGCTTTGGTGGCTTCTGCCGACGCCGCCTTGTGTGGGCCGCCGCCCTTGCGTCGCCCTTGTGTCGGTTCGAACTCTAGATTTTAGTGGGGACTGGAGAAATGAGCTCAGGTCTAGCGCTTTAGGCAACTATGGCGCTTGATTTCTCCACCTCACATTTGGCGAAAAAAACGCTGGCAACTGAAACCACGCCGCGCCTAAGTCTTGTGGCGAGCCTCAGCTGGGTAAGGAAGCAAACACCTACCTAACTACATATGGCCTACCTAATTTGAGTTATGGCCCACTTAGGCAGGGAACCAAACATGCCCTAACTCCCTCATTTTCAAATACGCGTCGTTCCGGCTTTCAAATTTTATTCGTACTGTATATTACTAGGTAGGGTAGCACGCTATGCTGCGCTAGTTATGAGAACAGCAGACTTTGAGAATAAATATGGCATAAAATAGTTCAAGAATCACACTTCACATGAATGAAATGAGAAATTTGTCGAATTTAAACCCACACAGATATAAAAGGCCTGACGTCAATCCATAAAGATACATGAGTATTATTAATACAGAGTTAATATGAAGTGAAATAAAGATTATAAGCTTTGCATTTAGACACAGGTAATCTGAAATGGGGATAGTGAAGTTTGTGTTCGTGAATTGGTGGCAGAGAATGCAACATCCTAAAAATACTACAAATCTTTGCATGCAAAGCCACAGGTTTTCTGAAATGCTATCTGGGAATGATCAACAGTCTAAGTATACATCCTGCAGTTCTAGGGCAAGGGCCTTCATCTTTAGGCGTGGTCGGTTGTGATGGTTTAGACCAATCTGCTTATCAAGAGCAACTTGTTTATAACACACATGGGAAAACTCTAGTGGAAGCACTATTTTTTTTTGGAAAAGAAGGCTACAATGCTATTCTATTTCTGCTCGTCCAATCCCTATTCAACACAAAGCGATCACATCCGAAACATAATGAGATCCTTAATTGTGAGAAAACAGAATGATTCACACGTAACTTCGTAAAGTATATCGAAGAAATTACCTGGCTATTTCACCCATCCACGGACCATATCATTCAAACAACATCAATAATCACTCGATCTGCTTGTGATGGAGAGAACTGAATGACACTGTTAACCTACAATTACAAAAAAATATCTTTAAGTATCTTTAGAAAACGATTACTATAATCTTGTACTGAAAGACAGAAGTATGCTAAGACAATTACGATGAATTCATATATGATGATTTCAGCAATAACACAAACAACCTAGATACATGATAATATGATCCTACGGATGCCCTGTGCTGACAAACACTAAAGGCATGTCTCCTCTAAATGTACAAATAACCTAGATACTTGATAATATGATCCTAGGGATGCCCTCTGCTGACAAATACTAAAAGCATATCTCCTCTAACATGTACGAACTAGGCCACGATGACATGTATATGGAAATCTTCTTCACACCATCCTTTTCATCCAAACAGTTAAAAATATTTTCCAAATAGAAGAAACAAAAAAAAGCACTTGAAGTGATTTCTATGCTTTTTTATCTCCTAATACGTGGCTGCTTGGTTATCACTTTATCAATACATAACAATGATTTGGACTTCCATTTTTCCTGAAAAGATCATGAAAATTTGAATTTACCAAATCATTGATGAGGCTTGGCTCTAGAAGAAGATATCAATGCAAGGAGAAGGAATGGAACGTCAAATACAATGAAATGAGACAATTAAGACAATGAGGTTCCCTTCTATGCTATGGAATAGGAAAACGTTACCGACATGGTTTGTAAGTTGCCGCAGGATATAAAGCGAAAAATCTAGCAAGCCCAGTGAATCACGCCTGGAGGCCACAGAGCAATCTAGAGAATAGGCATGAATATAGCAAATCACTATGAGAAAATAAACCCAAGTATTTCAGCAAACGTTAGGTTAAAATAAAACTAACCACCTACTACCACAAAGCTTAGTGTCATGACAAAAAATTTATAGCTGGCCAACCATTAGGTAAAAACTTAAACAACTGTTTGCTGCCAAAAAACTATAGAATGCAACATGTGTCTTTTATAAATGGAAATGCAACGCGGATACTACGCAATAAAGTAAGGATCTGTCATTATAATCTATATAGGGCTTCCTACATAACAGATCAAAACAAAATCTTGAACAATATGATGGAAATCCACACAAATCATTTGCAATTTTCTTTGTAAGCATGAGGCCTACATTTGTGCTCCCAGCTATATGGAAGTGCAGATAGTAATACCATGATACCATGAACGATCTTTTTAAAGGACACCCGCTTCTCGGTGACCCAAACTCTAGAAATTAATACCCACGTAAATAAAGAGCGAAGTGGACAAAGCTCATAAGCAAGAAACCAACATGGATAGTCCACAAATCTTTAGCTAGCATGAAACGGCAAGAATTAGAAATTTAGCAATAGATAGCTTAGGACAATAGATAAAAGCGAAAGAAATATCTTGGAGCCTAGTCACCAAGACAAATGAACAAATCAATGAAACACTCGAAGATCCTGGGCTTTAATTCCATACATTTAAACAAGAATCAAAACCAAATATCCCACAAAAGCCCGAGAGAAGTAAAAGAGAATGTATTGTACTATTCATAATAGATTGATAAGGAGGAAGGAAAGAAAATGGCACGAAAGTTTTCATTTTTCTCCCTATTCCATGGATTCAATATACATCGATATTCTCGATTGTGTTACTGAAATAAAAAATAAACCAACTAAAACCATAATAGCAAAAGACAACACGAAGATATGTGAGCATGTCTGAATTTTCGAGTACTACCAACTGAACATGGCTAGCCTTATTGATCTTGGCACTTACCCTTCGATTTTGATCTGACTCTTCTTCTCCTTTGGAGGATACCAATAGTTGACACTCTAAAATCTAGAAGGACGCACATAAAGTCATGAATACATAAGAAAATATGTTTATTTATAGCACACCTATAGCACATCCAAGCAGAGTGTTGTTTTGATTATCTAGACCAAAATAAACGCAGAGCGTATTTTCTTATGTACATGCAAAGAAAAAGAGGGAAGGAAAAAATGAAATGAGGAATGATGTTAATACCTATCAGTGCATTCCATAAGACATTTGTAGTTCTCTAGAACATTTCAGAAGTCAGGAAGTGATTCACAAATATATGTAACGCGCCTTAGAATGTACGATCTCTAGAACTAAGACAGTAAAGATCAGAACAATAGAACCTAACTATACTAGGTGAGCAAAAAAACTAAAATAATGCCCCAACATCTGCAAATAGGTAGGCAATAATCGCAATAATGTCCATAAACATCTAAGAATACAGCACAAAAAAGATCGATATATTTCGAGAGGACAAAATCTAGATTACCAAACATATAGTCAGCTGGAGTCATTCAGATGTGAGCAACAACTGAAGTAACTCATACTCCAATACATGATCTATCATCTATGGTGGCAAAATTCATGAAAATCACCATATTGCAACTATAGAATAACACAACTGCTACTGTTATCCTTGAGGAAATATAAACTATCAAAGTGATAGGATACGTCAAAATTGAGCTCACCTCATAGCAATTCTCCTCCTGCCAACAGGAGTTCCTAGATCCATTTCCATAAGAAGTACACGACAACCGAACGCTATAAGAGCAATACAGAAACACTGAATCACAAACAAGAGAAAGCCTTTTAGCTATAGATATAATTTTCTGTGCACCTAAACCTAACAGCAGCCAGGCAAACAAATATTATTGAACTTATGAAGAATTACATAGCCTGTACTGTACAAAAACTAAACCTATTTGACAGCAGTACTAATGGCTTGTTTAGTTGCGAACATAAAACCCCACAAAGATGACCACATGCAATTGTTGATGAAAGATTCAAAATTACATCATGCTTCTATTTTACAGTGACAAGCACACTGGCTACCTATATAGCTACATTTTCATTTGGCAAGAATCCTTGCTTATGGGACTTAAAAGTCGAAAACCCCCAATACATGTCAATAACAATAGCCACATAGCCGAAAAACCCTAATACATGTCAGGAACAATAGCTACATGACTAAAAAATGTTCAGAAGTGTCATATGTACCCATTTTTTAATTTGGTATATGCACTTATGTAGAGCAGGATGGTCAAAGCAAGCAACCAGATTGTGAAAAGAATAAGATCTTGTCCATTCGCTCAAGAAACCATTTAGGCCTCACCATAATGTAGACCCTTCTTGTATTTGATCAATAAATTAGTAAGGCTCACATATCGTATTGGAAACCAAGAAAACTGTGGGACTTGCTAGCAGTGGAAAATCCTATTTCGATGGACAATATGTTATAAAAAATATTTTGATGGACTAAGGTATAATCAGGTGTATGCGCATGCTAATTCCTGTTCTTTGCACATATGCAAAAATTTGTGAAACTAATCTAAAAGAACCAGCAAAGTAGGAGCTACAGCATTGGGACAAGAACCTACCTAAAACACATGCAAAAAAAGATTGCTTACAAATTGGTCCAAGAATCCAATAGGCCTCATTGCATTGAAGAACTAAATCAGAGGCTCAACTTGGATTGAACCAAGGAATTACACTAACTTAAGGACTCATATTGCACTAACAAGAACAAAATTAGTACCGCAGAAGATGAAAGAACC
Organism: Guadua angustifolia; assembly: GCA_036346375.1. Taxonomy (NCBI): domain Eukaryota; kingdom Viridiplantae; phylum Streptophyta; class Magnoliopsida; order Poales; family Poaceae; genus Guadua; species Guadua angustifolia. The sequence goes on along the minus strand of JAYEVE010000582.1, from coordinate 30,865 downwards.
GACCCAAATGATGAAGATGTCACCCTCATGGCGGTAAAGAGGTCCGTGTAGGGACCATAGCCTCAACGGCACCACCAAAGATCAAGGCTTCCCACCACTGCGGCCATGAAAACCCTTTTGTAACCCTTTGCCAACAATTCGACCAACAAAATCATTAGAACAAACAATTAACCATAAAAAACAACCCAAAGACAAGAAATCAAAGAACGTGTCGATCAGAAGCATGGCCGAGGCGAGCTAGGACCTCGGATCTAAGCACATAACCAGAATCAAACGAAGCAAAACCAGACTATCTAACGGGCGAACTCGAGGAATGGAATCCAACCTCATCTGGACACCTTAAAGCTCCACCATACCTTGAACAACTCCATCACATCCAAATCTTTGGTGCTCCGCCATGCATAGCTGGAGAAGAGCCCCCGTAGATCCCTGCGCTAAGGCGGCTTGCTTTGTCGGCGGCTCTGGCTAGATTGGACCGAGGAGGAACACAGAGAAGGGCCCCCATAGATCCCTTCGCCAACGCGGCTGCCTCGACGGTGGCTCTGGCTGCACTGGATTGAGGAACACAATGGGAGGCTCGAGACCGAGGCGGAACAAGGCAACCGCACACGGAGGTGGGCAATTGGGCGAGAACGCGACAAGCAGGACACACTGGCGGAGGACCTAGGGGACGGGGCGCATGCGGAGAAGCGGCGGAGGCAGTGGCGACGCGGTCGGCCGAAGGCAAGAGGGAGGGTGGGAGAAGCGCCACGTCCGAGATTTTGGCGGGGCGCTCAAGGGGAAGGAACGGAGGACCTCAAAGGTCGAAGGGAGCGGAAGCTCGTGCGAGGTTGGGGGAGACGACGAAGGAAGGGCGACGCAAGGGAGAGGAGAGCAACCGGAGGCAAGGGAGAGGCCACGCGAGTTCTGGGCGAGGAAGGGTGCAGGGTCGAGCTAGCTCAAGCTAGGGTTTCGCCGGCACACAGCGAGGCATGCGCGGACGGTCGGATCATCCCAAAGACAAGGACTGACGGAGCGTGGACCAAGATTTTCAGATCCGCCATCGTAATACAGAAATGGTTTTACCATGGTTTTGGCCCGTCGACGGTAATCTGGAATGGTGGCCCATTGGGAGTGTTAGGGTTAAGAGTTTGGAGGTGGAGGGTTTTTTTGGGATTTCCTTCTCACCAACCTCATCCACTTAACCTCACTTCTTTTTCCTTGTGTGGTCGGAAAGACTTGGTGGGTGCAGATTTTTTCCCCAATCCTGGCCTCCTCCCCACCTCTTCCGGCGTCTTCCCACCGACCCTCCCAAACCGTCAAGACTTCTGTCTCAAGGCCTCTCCAAAGAATCCGACAAAGATCAAGAACAAGAAGAGCAAGACTGCCTTGGCCTTCTCCTGCTCCCTTCCTCCTACGCTGAGTGCCTGCTCGGTCCTCTTCTCCCGCTTCCAAGAATGACAAAGAAGCAGCCATCGCAAGATTCGTAGGGAGCAAGAGCAAGGGCGCAAAGAAGAGCATCACCGGAAGCACCCTCTCCCTCACCTCCCCTTGGTCTTCTTCCCCATTCAAGAGAGAGTCAAGGTATTGTTTTTGGGGATTTAATTTCTTGTGCATGCCAAGTGTTTGAGGAATTGCTCACAAGGGCATGTCTCTATATTTTCTTTCCTTGTTTGTTGGTTGAGCAAGGCAAGTTGAGCTATGGATGTAATTAGGGTTTTGCTTCCCAGATTGAGTTGATAGATTCATGGCAACTTCTATTAACTGGCGCTAAAATCTAGTCTGGTTTGCCATCTATTTGGTCGATTCATTTGATTAGCGTTGCTTGTAGTAAGGATTTGAGATTGAGCTGATAGCACTCATTTGGAATCGTGAAATAGCATCATCTATCTGTTAAACCCGAGCTCGTTAGGCTTTATTGTCTTGATCGTAGCAAAGTGCATTTGTTTAAATTTGTTTTTTTTTGGTGGGTTGCCCCTTTAGGTAAAAAGGGAATTTGGTTTAAATTTTGGGGATTTTTTTGGGTAGGGAATTGGTTTTTTGCTTTGTTTTTGGGTTTTAAAGTTTTTTTTTTGGGAAAACCGAAATTTTTTTTTGGTTTCCAATTGGGAAATTTGGGGAAAGGTTTGGGTGGGTTTTTAAAATTTGAGGGGTTTGGGTTTTCCCAAAATTTAAACCCAACAAATTTTCTTGGGTTTTTTTATTTTAAAAAGTTATTTAGGTTTAAAACCCTTTTAAAACCCGGTTTTGGGTTAAAAAAAGATTGAAAAAGGTTTAAATTTAAATTCGGTGGGTTTCCCCCCGGGTTTTTGTGTTTTTTCCCCGTTTAGAGTTTAAAGATTTTTGGAAAATTTTTTTGGAAAAAAAAGGGGGAAAGGGGTTTTTAAAATTTTCCCTTTTTAAAAAGGTTTAAGGAAATTTTGGGTTTAATGGTGAGCTTTTTGTTTTTTTCCCAAACCCTTTTTTTTTGTTTTTGGTAAAAAAAGGGGTTATTTTGAAAATTTTGGTTTTATTGGGTGGGTTTGGTTCAAGGGTAAAATTTTGGGTTTGCCCAAAATTTGGGTTTTTTAAGGTTTGGGTTTTTAAAAGGTTTCCCTTAGTAAAGGAAGTAGGGTTTTTTTGGGTTCCCCTATTATTTTATTTTTTTTGTAAAGATTGGGGTAGTTTTTTACCCTTTTTTTAAGGAAACCCTTTCCGGGTTTAAATTCTTGTTGTTATTTACTCAGAACGTAAATAAAGGTTTAGTAGGTTTGTCTTTATGAAATGGTAGAACCGTAAAGATCGTTTTTGGTTAAAGAATCAATGATCCTAGCCAAGTTTGCAGAAATTAAAAAGTTAACTAATGTTGTAATCCGTGTTTGCTAAAGGTTATATTAATTATGTTTTGGGGAAATTTTATTGTTAAGATTGAATAGGATTGTCATATATTTTAATTTAATGAATTTGTTACATGGAGTATTATGGATGTAAATTGGTTGATCATTGTTGAAATATTGGACAACCATTAGAATGTTGTTGGTGCCGTTTATTTGGTATTATTGGATAGTGGTTTTGAAATGTTTAGATTTTGGGTAAATTTTGCAATGGGGTTGTTTCATTCTTTGTAAACAGCTGTTGTTTTTGGCTAATTTGCAAAGGTTGTTAGTAGTTTGTAATTCGAGGAATGGGGGTATTATTGGATTATGTTTAAGACTCCCAGGGTGGGAAGTTGGGTAACAAAGAAGTGGGTTTTGGGAATTTCAATTTTACTTTGTGAAGATGGTAAGGATTTTCAAATGGTTTTATTTCAACATTTCCTTCGTAACCGGGCTGAATAAGATTCATTTAATTGGGAAGGGTTGCCTTTAAAGCTCCGATTTTGCTTTTTCAATTGGATATGAGATGTATTCGTTAATATGGAGGTTTGGGGGAGGAAATGGAATCTTGATTGTGCTTTCTTCTTAAAGGTAAGTTTGTTTGAGTTTTTGTCATTGAATTTGAATTACTAAATTCTTTTTTATGTTTTTGAATTCGGCATAGATGATAAAGTTCCATTAAATTTTGCAATTTTTAAGGAATAGTGGTTCCAAAGTGGTTCATTATTGGTTTATGATAGTAGGTTGGAATAATAGCATTTATGTAAAGTATATTTATAAAAGGTTAGGGTTTAGGTTTCGTGAAAGTGATTATGATTTATTTTGATTTTAGTTGGATTGTTAAAGTTATGTTGATTTGTTTTGACAGTGTTTGGAAAGGCAATTCTATATTATTTTGGTTATAGTTGTGAATTTTTGATTGATTTCCCAATGGTATAGTAAAGCCAAGTCCAATTCCAAACTGTTGTTACTAACCCAAAGTTTATGACTAAGAATTGGAGATTCGGTTTACCGAAAGTAAATTTTGATTAATTTGGACTTAGGTGTGTTAATTATATTGTTTAGGAAATTTGGAATCTGAATTTATGGCACAAATTCATGTTTTGCCCTGATGTTTAGAAAGTTTGTTGTGTGTGTTGAATTTAGTAAAATTTTTGCAAAGAACCTGTTTTGATTGATTTAAAAGAGGATTTTTTAAAAGGATTAATTTAATTTAGATGGAAAATTATTTCCAGTGATTCCAATAAATGTTGTTAGTGATTAGTTGTTGAATAATTTTTGTGATAAGTTATTGTGTTAGGATGGAGTTTGGAAAATTATGTGTTAGTTTTTATTAAATGGGTTTGAAGTCTTTTGATAAATGGCACGTTAAAGTTTAGTGGTTTGTTGTGAATTAGGGATTTGAAAGGTTTAGTTCAAGTAAACATATTTGTAGCCCATATTTTGGTAAGCCATTCGGTTTATGCACTTTTGCTTTTATTCGGGGTAAGTTGTTTTTTGAAGATTGAATTCAAGGGGATGGTCAAAGATTTTTTGGAATTGATAACTGATTGATTTTGACGTGATTATTTTTTGTTTATGTTGCATAGTTTGAAGATTTTTTTTAATTGATTTTCATTTGTTAAATGCAATTGGATTTCTAATGGAAATATATGTTAATGATGAATTTTATGTTAAGAAGATGATTTTGTTTTTGGGATGATTAGAATTTTTTTGGATGTTGATTATTTGCAGTTCATGAGGAAAATGGATGTATTGGGTTTTTAATTGGGGTTAAATTGGAGTTGTTGAGTTTATTTCCGGATGGAAAGAATAATTATAAATTTTAAGTCTGTAGTAGGGATCAAATTGTTTAGGTTGTTGGATAAAAGGTGGACAGGGATGGCGGAAATGTTTGAATGTTTGATTGAATCAAAGGATATGGGAATAAGTTAATTTGAATTCTTTTAATGGTTTTTATGGTTGTGATTAAGATTAGTTTTTATGTTATGTTGGTGTATAATTGTTGTTTGGTGTTTATGCTTTGATAGGGTTGGCTTTTTGGGGTTACGATAGCTTTGAAATGTTATAATTAGTTTTTTGTTGTAATGATTAATAGTTGTGTGATTGATTTGTGGAATTTCTAAGAAATTTTGTCGAAGATTTTGAAATTTGGCTTGGTAATTTTTTATGGTAAGGGATGTTTACTTCTTTCGGTGGTTCGGTTTGGTTTTTTATGGAAGCTTGGGTTTTTAGATACAGAGGATTGTTTAATTGAGATTTGTAAAGAATATTTTTTTGATGTTGACTGGACCTGTTTGTTTATTGGGTTGCTTATTGTATAAATTGTTCCAATGGTTAATTGTTTAAATTGAGAATGGAATTGGGTTGTATTATTATTTTTTGGTAGTGTGAAATTTGGAATGTTTGGGTTGGTTTAAAAATATTATTTAATGAGTTTTTGAACCGGTTTGATTTTGGTTAGTTTTGGGCCGGTGAAGGTTTTAATTAAAGTTATTTAGAGTTGCTAGATTGGGTTTCTTGGATGGAATAGAAAGGCTTGCTTTCTTAATTTGGGAGTGAGGTTTTCGTGATTTGTGAAAGGTCGTTTGTATTTTGTTGCTTGATGGGTTTGGAACGTTTTGTAAGTTGGTTGAAAGTTTGAAACTGGATTTTTGTGTAAGTTTCAAATTTTTGAGATTTTTTGATTTTCATATTTTTTGGGGGTAGGAAAAGTGGATGAGTTGGTTAGGGTTGGAATTTGCCGGTGGGGTTTGTTGGATGTTTCCTATTTTAAACATTGTAAGTATTTTTTTGGGGATTAGAGAATTGGTTAATTTTCCCATGCTGTTTCAATTTTGGAGTTTTAATTGTTTGTTCAGGTCCTTGTAACAATTTTATGGAGTATGTGGGCCTTTGATGGTAAGTTGGTTTGTCTGTGTTTAACTTGGTTGTTGGTTTTTGTTATTGTTGCTTGTTAAAATAAGAATGCAGTTAAGATTAAGGAGTCTAGTTGGGAGAAGAATTGGGATGGACGGTTGATGTTAGCTTTAGGGTTTAACAAGTGAAGAGGTTAATGGTTTAATTTGGGATCCATTGTTAAGGTTGAGTGAATTTCCGGTGAGAATGTTGTAATTTTCCTGTTTGGGAAATAGATTTTGGTTGTTTAATGGTAATTTTTCTTTGATTGGCTTGTTTAAATTTGGACCTTATTAAGGAAATAGATGGTTTGGATTTGGTGGATCTTGAGTTGTTGTTGTAAAGGGAAGGAGTGAGTATGATGTTGGAATCTGATAATACCCGTTGGGTTACGTTTTGTGTTGTTCTTGAAATGATTGGTTTAAGACCTTTTTAAAGAAAAGGTTTTGGATTGGTTCTTTAGAAGGTGCTTAGGTAATGGTTGGTTGGTAGTTGGTTGTTGGATAAATTGATTGGTTGGGTTTTTTGAAACTTTATTGTGATTATTGTAATACCTTATTTTCCAAGTTTGGCCAAAGCTGTTTCCAGTTTTTATTCCAATTTTGCTTAAAAAAATAGTGGATATTGCCTTTATAAGTTGCTCCAATTGGGGTTTTTAAGATTAAAGAAGAGTTTAATTTCTGACCCCCCATCCATTCTGGAATTGGTTCCTTCCAATCGGCCTTCTAAATGGGTGGAACTATAAGAGCTTAGAGGAAAAATTTTGAAAGAAATCCGGTCGCCCTTTAAATGCCCTTTCTTTTATTAAAAGAATAGTAAAGTTTTGGAGAAGTACTTGAGGAAAGTTTTATTGTCTTTCCATTGGAGTCATTTTTTGGGTTTTTTTTGCAGCAAGTTAGCTTAATTTGGATTAATTTTCTTCTGGTTTTGTTGAAGAATTAGGTTATAATAGGTTCAAGTGGTGGCACATTATAAGGATTTTTAGGTTTCCTTGAGTTTGGGTTAAAGCGTTAGAATAGTTTGGAATGTGAATGTATTTACTCCCCCATTACTTATTGTTTGTGTGTGGTGAATTTTTGTATGTTTTTTTTCTATTTTATCCTTTAAATTCTAAGTAGTTTTCACAATTAAACATTTGGTGAAAAGGAAAACCCTTACTCTTTACTTAATGTTTGTCCTTTTTTTCAAAATGGTTTGGAAACCTCAAAGTCGAACCAGAAAATTGGATAACAAACCCTGTTTTTCGTCATAAATTTTTTAAATGTTGGGAATTTTACTTTTGAGGATCTAGTCTTCTTATATTTCATGCTTTGTTTTGGTTCAATGTTGCTTAAGGTTTTTATTTTAAGATATTCAAATTTTTAATTTGGTAATTCATTTTAATATGGCAATAATCTTGTATGGATTTGTGGGCAAAGATTTTTTGTTTTTTCAGCATATTAACTAAAGCTATTAGGTATTGTTTATGAAAGGTTAATTAATTTATTTGATTAAAAGGTTGGAAAAGTGTATTTGGAAATGTTTTGAAGTCGTAATTTGGTTTTGCATTTTATTAAATTTGTTGCTTGATAAATGTTGGATATCATGTGTTGGAATTGTCAAGTATGTTGTTAATTTCAAAGTGCCCTTCCTCCCGGGTAAAAGTATTCCATCAATTTCCAAAGAATAATTAGTAAGTGTTAAAGTTCATCTCTAGTTTAAATTGACTTGGGATGATTTATTCAAGGGTGTTTAGGTCATAGGTTTTTGTAAAAGTGTTAATGCTAAGTGAAATTTTTGAATGCTTACATTGTAAGAACATTGTTTTATCGATTTGTTATCTTTGGTTCTAATTTATTGGTCGATTTATGTTTCTTTTTGTGTTGAGAATTTTTGTAAATAGAATTATCAGTACTTTTGTAGGTGAAGGAAGTTTTGATGAATTTTATTTTGCTAGGATTGGTAACATATTATTGCATTGCTATAATGATATTAATGATTTTTAGTGGAGTTAAGTAGTTAGATTTAAATGGATTCATTGATTTGATAGAATGAAGAAGATGGAATGTTTTTAAATGGAATTTAGTATTGGTTTAAGATTGAAGGTTGGTATCAAAGGTGAGTAATTGAGGTGAAAGTTTAAAGTGTTTGGGTTATTATATGGTATTATTTCGACCTGGATTGTATGGATTTAGATGATTGCTGATTGTTTGAGTTTTCATTTTACTTTGAAGGTGGAAGTGGAAGTTTGCCAATTGTTTAGTTTGATGACATTGAAAGTACCGGGTAATTAAGAAATCATTTTGATTATAGGGTTGATTATAGGTAATGTTAATGGGTGAGTGGGGAATTTATTTTAGGGTTGGTTTGTTCTGTTCAGAGAAATGATAAAGCAAATATTTAATGGTATATTCATGTTTGAGAATCTGATGCTCATTTTTGTGTTTTGATTGATTTTGTTGGTATGGATATAGATTTTAATTGCATTTAATGAAATTTTTGGAGTTTTGGAGTCATGCATATGGTAAGTTTGAATTGAGATAAGATTTAGGAATTGAATCTTAATTGTGACTTATGGAATAATTTTCTTGGATTGGTATGATAAATATTATGGTTATAATATGTCTTTAGGATAATTGATTGAGTTGATTGGTTCTTTTGTTATTTAGTGTTCAAGTTGATGGATGAATTAGTATTTATTAGATTTTATTGCTTATATTGTTTTGTGATTTGGTATGATATGGTTTCTTGTATGAGTTAATTTTAGAGGGTGGGTTTTGGATTAAGGTTTTGGAATTCGGGTTCACTCATTAAGTTCTTCGTTTGTAATTAGTTGTTGGTATTTGAATCATGGTGGATTTATAATTTTCTTTTGGGTTATTTCGATTTGGTTTTTGAAGTTGTTCCGACTTGTCTTACTTTTTCTTGTTTGGATTAGTTTCTTTTGAGTTAGATTTGTTGGCAATTAATATTTTTTGGTTAATTGGTTTTAAGTTGGCCGGGATTTATTTTTTGGTTAGATTTTGGTGCGGTGATTTAAAGTTTTTTTCCGGTGATGCATTTTAAATTTGATTTTTAATTTTGACTAGAGGTTAACTTAAATTTTGTTATTTTAAAGTGGTCTCAATTGGAGTTTTGGAGTTAATTGTTAAATTTGAAGGGCCCGGATCGAATGGAGAACTAATAAAAAAATTTTTGAGAGAGGTAAATTTGGGAATTTAGGTTTATGAGAGTTAATGGATGTATTTTGAAAGTGGTTTGGGAAATTACTTTTTAATGGTGTGTGGTTTTTGTTTTTGGTCGGTGATTGTTTAAGGTTGAGTTTGATTGGTGTAAATTAATTTTATCTTTTGATTTGAAAGTTTGGTATCCCTTTTGGTAATTTTTTACTTTGGTTTGGAGTTTCCGTGGGGTATGCTTGATTTGGATTTGACCCTTTTTTCTTGGGAAAAGTTTAATCTGATTTGGTTATGAGTTAGGTTTTTTTAAATTTGTTTTGCGTAATAATTTTTTTTGTTAGGAATTTTTTTAATGGTTTGTGTTTTTGGTTTTAAGGGGAAAAAGTGGTGTTTTGATGTTTTGGAAAGTAGTTGTTAATGTTGGGTTGTTTGTGTTATTTTTAAGATTTTGGATGATTTTGGAGTTATTTAGAGGGAATGTTGGTTTTGAGGGTTTATTGGAAAAAAGAATGATTTAAAGAGGTTAAGTGGGTTGACAAATTTTTGAGGAGTTTTGGGTTTTTGGAGAAATTTTGGAATGTTGTCCTGTTTGGAAAATTTTATTGTTGGAGGTATTGGGTTGGTTTTAAATGGGTTCATTTGGAGGTTAATAATTTTGTTTGATTTTTTGATGATTTGCTTGGCTTGGTAAGGGTTTGATTGGAAATTTTCTTTGATAATTGTTTTAGGGAATTTGAAGTGGTTGTTTTGGATGGTTAAAGGTTAAGTTGATTGATAGGGAATTGATTTGGAAGGATTTTGGTTGTTAAGGTTTGTTCGAAATGGAGAACTGGTTGGAAAAGTTGTTTTGGTTAGGGTTTTTAAATTGTTATGGAATTTTTGTTTTAAATTGTTGGATTTAAAAACTGGGTGTTGAGATCCCTATGTTTTATTGGGTGAGCTTAGAGTCAAATAGTGGAAGTTTAAAGATGGTTTTGAAATGATCTAGGAGTAATGTGTTAATTCCCAAGAAGTGTTGGTTCTTTAGGTTTATGATTAAAGAAATTTCATGGTTAGTGGTTGGAAAAGGGGAGGTGCTCCGGTAAATTGGGATTTTTAAAAATTGTTTGGGTTTTTTTTACATTGTTTGGGGTTGGAGGTCTTTGTTTTTTGCTTGGTTGGGGTTTGTTTTGGAATGGTAGGTTTGGTTTTTAGTTAATTGAGTTTTGTTTGGGGTTTTTATTACGATTTGTGGTTTGTTTCTTTGGCAAATGGTTGTTTTTAGGTTTAATTTTGGAATTTGGCTTTTTGGGGATTCTTTTTACCATTAATTCTCCTTGGATGGGCAAGGATTTTAAGGTTTGACCTTTTATATGTATGGGTTTTAATTCAGGGATTACCAATCCACAATCTTTTTTGGCGGAAATTGTGGGCAATTTTTCCCTTCCGCCTCCTTCCTCTTGCCCTTTCCAACCTATTACCCCAAAACGAGGGCAGAACAGAGAAGAACCAAGCTTTCCCTCAAACCCCACTGCCCCCTTCCTTTCGCCTTTTCCTTATCTGAGGCATCAAGTGTTAAAAAGGCTCAAAAAGTTCCGAAGTAATTGTTCTTTCAAGATTGTTGTTGGGGAAGGACAATTGGAATGTCACAGGGAGCTCTTTTTTCCTTGGTTCAACAATTCTATTCGAATCTTGGCTTTATTTGGTTTAATTTCTTATGGCAATTTTAGGTAATTGCCTGCAATTGGATTTTATTAGTTCTTTATTTTGATTGGCAAAAATTTACGAATAATATTTGTTTAGAGGAAGTCATTTACTTTGTATCCTTTTATATTGTCCTTGTTTGATATTGTGTTTTAATACTTATTGTTTTTGAAAAGTTATTAAAAGGTTTTGGGAAATTGAATTAAACTATTTTGTAAAGGTAGTTCTTTGTTTAGGTACAAACCAAAGTTATTAAAAAACGTTTTTCTTAAAATTTTAATGCATGTTACCTAGTGAAAAGTAAATTTGTTGTTTGGAAAAATTTCGATGTAAATTTTTTTAATGAGATTGGGAATTGTTTAACTTGAACGATGGTGGTATGTTCAAGTCCATAGGTTTTAATACTCAAAATCTCCTTTTTATGACTTAAAGATTTTGATTCTTCATGGATATTAACTTAAGTAAAGTAAGTTTTGTGAAGTTATTTAAATCATTTCATTATTTTAAGTTAAATTAAATTATGAGGGAAGGACTTCATTGATTTCCCACTCTTTGGTTTCAATTGGCTTTTTATTTGCAAATGTTATTAGCTTTTTGATAAAAGATTTGGTTGATTTTTAATGTGTTTTGAATATTAGCTAGGTAAAAACCGAAAGTATTAAAGTTCAGTTGCTTTTTGAAGTTAATGGTTATTATATCGTTTGTTAATTTTGTTGATATTTATATTTAAGTGTATATTCAATCAATGTTTTGATATTAATGAAATTTCAATTTAGAATTTGTTTATTTGGATTTGTCATCTATTTAGTTTGATATTGTTTGTAAAAAATTTGATTAAGTCTCGGTTTCTAAGTTTTTATGGTATGTTTATTTGGAAATGGAGAATGATCAAGTTATGAACTGAAATGGTTAGTGCAATTATTTTTAATTTATGCGTCCTATTGAGGGTACATGTTATGTTTAAGTAGGGAATTTTTTATGAGGTAATTACGTTAATTGATTGGAATAAGTAGTTGAGGGAAAATTTATTGTGATGAAATATTATGAAATGTAATGTAATAATTTTGATAGTAAGGTATGTTCTTGATCCTATTGTTTACAAGGGCAACTGTTGAAAAGATAAAAGTTGTGTTTTGATTCTTAAGGGATTCCGGTGTTAAATGGTTAGCGATAGTGAAATGTTCGGAATTGGTTAGAAGCTTGTTGGAATAAAGAATTCTGTGTGTGGCTCTTTGGTTAGAAAGGTCAATCAATGATGAGAGATGGGAATCCGTGTTTTCGTGCTTCGTATGGTATCCAAGTTTAGAACCCGGCTGTTTAATCGGATAGCTTGGGTGTTTTGATGATAATTGGTGGGATGCTTAATAGAGAAATAAGAAGTGAGTTTGGGAGTTAGTAGTATGATCTTCCGGGAAGAATCGTTGGTTGATTGGAGGTTGTGTATTAAAGCATTAAAGAAGAGTTGTCAAATAGTTGATGAAGATGGTATGAATCGAGAATTTGACGGATCGCCTGGATCTATTGGAGTTTAAGTGTGAGAGATGTGAAATTCTCCGGGTGAGAAAATGCTTGTGAGATTCCCGTTTAGGAAAAACTTTTTTTGGGATTGAAAACCCAAGGTCGATTTGGTTTAGTGTTGGTCTTTGAGAAAGGCCCTGTTTCCAGTTTTGTACCATGCGAGTTAAGAGCTAGAGTGAGTGTTGGTTTCTTAATGGATGGAATGAGTTCAGCTTGCTTGCTCCTTTTATTTGGCGAAGAGTCGTAGTTTGAGTTGTGGAGTTTCTATTGCATAAAAGTACCCGCTTGATCTTTTGGGCTTATCGATTTTGGCAATTGGTTTCATTGCTCTTGTGGGTGAGTTTTTGGTGTTCAATTCGAGGTCGAATTCTGCTAAAAGGGGGAAGAGTGTAATACCGCAAATGGTTTTACCAGGGTTTTGGCCCGTCCGACGGGTAATCTCTGGGATGGCTGGCCCAGTTGGGAGTGTTAGGGTTAAGAGTTTTGGAGGTGGAGGGGTTTTTTGGGATTTCCTTCTCACCTACCTCATCCACTTAACCTCACTTTTTTCCTTGTGTGGTGGAAAGACTTGGTGGGTGCAGATTTTTTCCCCAAATACCGCCTCCTCCCCACCTCTTCAAGGCCTTCCCACCGACCCCTCCCAATACCGTCAAGACTCTTGTCAAGGCCTCCTCTCCAAAGAATCACGGAAGATCAAGAACAAGAAGAGCAGCACGCCTTGGCCTTCTCCTGCTCCCTTCCTCCCCCACCCATGAGCCGCCTGCCTCGGTGCCCCTCTTCTCCCTCATGTCAAAGAATGACAAAGAAGAAGAAATACTCCAAGAAGATTCCAGAGGGAGCAAGAAGAAGAAGGGCGCAAGAAGAGCATCACCAGCAAGACCTCTCCCTCACCTCCCTTGGTCTTCTTCCCCATTCAAGAGAGAGTCAAGGTATTGTTTTTGGGGTTTAATTTCTTGTGCATGCCAAGTGTTTGAGGAATTGCTCACAAGGGCATGTCTCTATATTTTCTTTCCTTGTTTGTTGGTTGAGCAAGGCAAGTTGAGCTATGGATGTAATTAGGGTTTTGCTTCCCAGATTGAGTTGATAGATTCATGGCAACTTCTATTAACTGGCGCTAAAATCTAGTCTGGTTTGCCATCTATTTGGTCGATTCATTTGATTAGCGTTGCTTGTAGTAAGGATTTGAGATTGAGCTGATAGCACTCATTTGGAATCGTGAAATAGCATCATCTATCTGTTAAACCTGAGCTACGTTAGGCTTTATTGTCTTGATCGTAGCAAAGTGCATTAGGTTCACCGTATGCATCGCTTGTTATGTAATCGGAGTGTTTTGGAAGTATGCTTATTGTAGCATTAGCTGCTTTGCACAAGAATCGTAAATTTGTTGTTTTGTTGGCAATTTCTATCACTTCAAAGAAAACTAGTTGGCTTGAGAGGAATTTAGTCATGTATTGTGTTTCACCTTGTAGAGTGGTGAAACTCATGTAGTAACAAAGCCATGAAACGTTAATATCTCAAACAAACATGTTTCTTCCGTATCGTAACCTCAAAGTCTTGAAACTATCAGAATTCACTTATATGTGAGAAGATAAACTTAGCTCTGGGTCGTTGAAATAGTTCCGCATGCTAATATGTGTTTTGATTCAATTGATGACTTGGGGACCAGGGACTTTAATTCTTAATCGATCCCGAGGTAGGCTATGTTCTAGAGTCAATATGGCTTTTCAATAGCTGCAAAATCTTGACCCTTGCTCGCTTATAGCTGAGCTTAAAGATTTGGTTGATTTCTTCATATGGAATATTAGACTATAACTGCTTCCAGAAAGTAAGCGTGCTTGTGATAGTTATTTTAAACTCAGACTTCTGGATAATAAAATGCTTTCAAGCAATGAAATACTTTAGAAATTTACGATGGGTACAGAGGTTACTTTCCACTTGCCTCTTTTTTCCCCATTTCTACCTGTGGTTTTTGCATGATAAGCTTGTTTGGATATAACTAGCAAATGGTTCATTGTATGAAAAAGCTTATTGTGATTAAAAGGTTGAGGGAATGGGTGCAAGTGCCTCCCTACATTGTGGATAAGAAGTTATTTTGATGTTTCGCCCTAAGATTGTATTAGTGCTAACAAAACGCAAATGATATATATATGTTTACAAGTTGCATTTTCTTGAGTTTAAATGGCACTAGTTCCGTGATTTTGTTTAGGTGGTTTGTTGTCGTAAGTTATATTGTGTGTATATGTTCTAAATTCAAGCTTTCGTTAATCCCGAAGTCATGCGAAAGCTAAGATTCCACTTTCACTCCATTTTCCGTCGGAAAAGGCAAGTGCAACCCGTATATCTCTTGCAGGTATTTAGTTCATTGCTTGTGTTACCTATATGCTCGACTCTACTTGTTGCATTCGTGTTTATAAGCTCGCCTAGTAAGGTAATTGTCTTTTGATGAAAAGGGTAAGTAATCTGATTCAAGTGCATCGTTGTTTGAACGTGTTAAGATTTGTTTGATGAACTTTATATGTCTTGCTATCATGAATTTATGCTGCATCCCTGGATTGAATGTTATATGCGATGTTTAATGAATTTCGTCTAGATGCCGTGATGACGTCTTGCTAAAGCTTATTTTCATATTTACATTCACTAGTTTGATAGGCTAGTGGGAATACTGAAAGTATGGAATTGGATTGCGAAAATGGATTTATTTATGATCAAGACAGATGGAATCAATAATTACTCGAGTAATGATGATGTGAGAATGAATATGAATTGTTGAGAAGGTGATTACGAGTGTTGAGAATGTGATTATTGAGTGTTGCGAATGCGATTATGAGTGTTGAGGATGTGAGTGGTAATTTATGGATGTGAGTGGCTGATGTTTATGTATTTGGCTATGGTTATGCAAATGTGAGAAATGAGTGTAGTTTGCAAACCGGTTTATGTCAATTGCGCTTTGTGCATTCATGATGGAAGAGGCGACCCATTCGACAAGGGCCTCTCAGCTTACATGTAGTAAGCGAAAGTCCTACCTCGTAGTCCCATATACGTGGTTGTATGAGAGCGAATCAAGAAGAGTAGGCACCCTCCACCACGGGTGGAAGGGAATGAGAGGGTGCACACCGACGAGTGTGCACTCGCCATACCCCAGATAAAAGCTAAAAGAGGAGATGAGCATGCATAATGCATCATATGCATGGAAATTGTGCAATCTGCATTGCATTGTCAACGATGAATCATGTTTTATGCATTGATTGTGATGTATAGATATGAGATTCTTCTTTTTGTGGTGTATGGTTATGAATTCTTCTTTTGGTAGGGCATATGTGCAATCTGCATTGCATTGTCAATGATGAATCATGTTTTATGCATTGATTATGATGTATAGATATGAGATTCTTCTTTTTTGTGGTGTATGGATATGAATTCTTCTTTTGGTATTGGTATGGCATATTTGCATCTGCATTGCACTAATAATAATGAATCATGTTTAGTGAGTTGATTGTGAGGTATGGATATGAGATTCTTCTTTTGTATGTTTTGTGTACTTGAGCATGAAGGCAGCAAATAGAAACTATAAATGGTAAATCGTGGAGCTATTGGCATTTATAGATTGAGGATTGAGTCGTGGACTCATCCAAAGGTGGCTATCGAGGTATGAGTACAGCTTTAAATAATTCCCGAGTTGGTTGTGGTATTTGGAATCGCTTTGGTTCATTTATTTACCAAGTTCACCAAGTATTTGAATATGTTACTTTTCAAAGTTTTGGTATTTCGCTGGATTCGATTATGCTTTTATCTGTTGCACTTTGCTGAGTCTTGGACTCACGCTTGTTTGCTTCTTGTTTTAGGTACCTTGAAGCTGGTTCGTCGGGTTGGGAGTAGTACACGTGCACGACTTCGGTCTTCAACAATCGATTTAATTGATTCATTAAGACTGGTTGTAATTATTGTGGTTGTAATGTGTTGCCGTCGTGGTGGAGTTTATTAATTTATGTTGGTTGTGCGATTGATTAACTAAGGATCTGCTAGAATGATATCATAACTGCAAATATTTTATGTCTGCTGAGTGGATGTCCTATTTTTCTAGAGAGGTCATGCCGAAATTTTGTAAATTTCGGTGACTTAGTTTTTTTTTGGACAGTTAAGAGTTTAGTGATTAAATTCAGTTTCATTTTTTCAGAGATGTGTCGTCAGATTTGGAGTTTTTGGTAGCATTCATGCAAGCGCTTACGCCGGTGTAATCATGGTATCGAGAGGGCTTTAGGTCCGTGATGCTGGAATCTAGGAAGCTACTCTAGAGTGAAATAAAATTTTGCTGTGTGAGAGCAGAAACCTAGTTTAGGTTGAACTTGTAAAATGTGGCCCTAGGGCGATAACTGTAAACCTGGATGTTTAATGGTTAATTAAGTTAAAACTTGACACACGTTGATGCACCGTAGGATCGGGATGGGATATCGTTGCATTAAGTTACAATTTTCTTTTGAGATTGATGTTGTGTTAATTCTTGTTGCTATGTTATATGTTGGTCGTGATAAGACTATGATAGTATATGGTTATGCTATTGAAAGATGTTGTTTGATTAACGGGGCCTTTTGGAACTCTTTGTGCCGAAGGGTTCGGCCTCGTCGTGTTGGCCATGTTAGTGACCGTGGTTGTCGGTGTGAAATCTAAATCGGGTGGATTTGAGGTTTGTGACTTCAAAGCAAAAAGGGGGTATTTGATCTCTCGATTTCCGTTATTAAGGAAAAACGTCTTGGCGAATTCTTCTTTTGCGTAAACTTTATGCTTTTATCCTTGCTTTGGGAGTTCGGTGGTTATGTATGTTTAGATGTTGAATTCGAGGATCAGTTTTCAACATATTGTTTTTGGGGTAAGTGTGAGATACGTTGTTTTGGTAAAGCGGACTATTTTTCTTTGTTTAAGGTGGCTGTGTTTGCAGAAAGTTTTAAGCGATGTTTCTTTTAAGGTGGAGTTTTTCCCCAATGTGGATTTTTATTGCATTGGTTTCTAGTTGAGGAAAGTGGATAGCTTGGTTAATCGAATTGAGAATTTTCTTTGCTCTCTAGTGTGAGAGAAGAAAATGATGGGTCATGAGTTCTGGTGGAGTATAATTTAAAGATTTTGCTCGTTGATTTGATTCTTTGGGCAAGACCACCATAGAGAGAGAACCAAGAGTGAATTGGTTTCAATAGAGGGTCTAATTTGGAGCAGGTGTTGACCGTAATTGGATTCAGAGTGGAGAGTATTGAAGGGTGTGGCATGTTTTGATCCAAGTCCTTTGTGGGAGGATCAAGTGATTTTGTTGTCTCTTGGTCGTGTGTGATTATTTTGTTGGCGGACTGTTTGGAATCGGTCAGTGAATGCCTTGGTCTAAATGTGTTGGAAACCTTGGTTTCCTAGGTTGGAATAAATGTTTCAATTATGAATTGTTTCTTTGAGTGGTTGCCTCATTATGCGAGAAAGGTACGAAAGAAGGTAGAGTATGATGTTGGTACTGTGATGGAATTGGGAGTTGTGCCGTGATGGACTAATCGTTTTGATAGTAAGGTATGTTCTTGATCCTATTGTTTACAAGGGCAACTGTTGAAAAGATAAAAGTTGTGTTTTGATTCTTAAGGGATTCCGGTGTTAAATGGTTAGCGATAGTGAAATGTTCGGAATTGGTTAGAAGCTTGTTGGAATAAAGAATTCTGTGTGTGGCTCTTTGGTTAGAAAGGTCAATCAATGATGAGAGATGGGAACCGTGTTTTCGTGCTTCGTATGGTATCCAAGTTTAGAACCCGGCTGTTTAATCGGATAGCTTGGGTGTTTTGATGATAATTGGTGGGATGCTTAATAGAGAAATAAGAAGTGAGTTTGGGAGTTAGTAGTATGATCTTCCGGGAAGAATCGTTGGTTGATTGGAGGTTGTGTATTAAAGCATTAAAGAAGAGTTGTCAAATAGTTGATGAAGATGGTATGAATCGAGAATTTGACGGATCGCCTGGATCTATTGGAGTTTAAGTGTGAGAGATGTGAAATTCTCCGGGTGAGAAAATGCTTGTGAGATTCCTGGTTTAGGAAAAACTTTTTTTTTTGGGATTGAAAACCCAAGGTCGATTTGGTTTAGTGTTGGTCTTTGAGAAAGGCCTGGTTTCCGAGTTTTGTACCATGCGAGTTAAGAGCTAGAGTGAGTGTTGGTTTCTTAATGGATGGAATGAGTTCAGTTGCTTGCTCCTTTTATTTGGCGAAGAGCCGTAGTTTGAGTTGTGGAGTTTCTATTGCATAAAAGTACCCGCTTGATCTTTTTGGGCTTATCGATTTTGGCAATTCGGTTTCTGTTGCTTTGTGGGTGAGTTTTATGTGTCTGTAATCGAGGTCTAATTGCTTAAAAGGGGGAGAGTGTAATACCGCAAATGGTTTTACCAGGGTTTTGGCCCGTCCGACGGGTAATCTCTGGGATGGCTGGCCCAGTTGGGAGTGTTAGGGTTAAGAGTTTTGGAGGTGGGAGGGGTTTTTTTTTGGGGATTTCCCCTTCTCACCTACCTCATCCACTTAACCTCACTTCTTTTCCTTGTGTGGCTGGAAAGACTTGGTGGGCTGCAGATTTTTTCCCAAATACTGCCTCCTCCCCACCTCTTCTCCTCAGCGCCTTCCCAACCGACCCTCCCAAATACCGTCAAGACCTTGTCAGTCAAGGCCCTCTCCAAAGAATCAACAAGAAGATCAAGAACAAGAAGAGCAAGAACCGCCTTGGCCTTCTCCTCGCTCCCTTCCTCCCCACCCCAGAGCCTGCCTCTGCTCCCTCTTCTCCCTCTGTCATTCAAAGAATGACAAAGAAGAAGTCAGCCCATCTAAGAAAGATTCAGAGAGCAAAGAAGAAGAAGGGCGCAAAGAAGAGCATCACGGCAAAGACCTCTCCCTCACCTCCCCTTGGTCTTCTTCCCCATTCAAGAGAGAGTCAAGGTATTGTTTTTGGGGGGTTTAATTTCTTGTGCATGCCAAGTGTTTGAGGAATTGCTCACAAGGGCATGTCTCTATATTTTCTTTCCTTGTTTGTTGGTTGAGCAAGGCAAGTTGAGCTATGGATGTAATTAGGGTTTTGCTTCCCAGATTGAGTTGATAGATTCATGGCAACTTCTATTAACTGGCGCTAAAATCTAGTCTGGTTTGCCATCTATTTGGTCGATTCATTTGATTAGCGTTGCTTGTAGTAAGGATTTGAGATTGAGCTGATAGCACTCATTTGGAATCGTGAAATAGCATCATCTATCTGTTAAACCTGAGCTACGTTAGGCTTTATTGTCTTGATCGTAGCAAAGTGCATTAGGTTCACTGTATGCATCGCTTGTTATGTATCGGAGTGTTTTGGAAGTATGCTTATTGTAGCATTAGCTGCTTTGGCACAAGAATCGTTAAATTTGTTGTTTTGTTGGCAATTTCTATCACTTCATGAAAACTAGTTGGCTTGAGAGGAATTTAGTCATGTATTGTGTTTCACCTTGTAGAGTGGTGAAACTCATGTAGTAACAAAGCCATGAACGTTAATATCTCAAACAAACATGTTTCTTCCGCACGTAACCTCAAAGTCTTGAAACCATCAGAATTCACTTATATGTGAGAAGATAAACTTAGCTCAGGTCGTTGAAATAGTTCCGCATGCTAATATGTGTTTTGATTCAATTGATGACTTGGGGACCAGGGACTTTAATTCTTAATCGATCCCGAGGTAGGCTATGTTCTAGAGTCAATATGGCTTTTCAATAGTGCAAAATCTTGACCCTTGCTCGCTTATAATGAGCTTAAAGATTTGGTTGATTTCTTCATATGGAATATTAGACTATAATTGCTTCCAGAAAGTAAGCGTGCTTGTGATAGTTATTTTAAACTCAGACTTCTGGATAATAAAATGCTTTCAAGCAATGAAATACTTTAGAAATTTACGATGGGTACAGAGGTTACTTTCCACTTGCCTCTTTTTTCCCCATTTCTACCTGTGGTTTTTGCATGATAAGCTTGTTTGGATATAACTAGCAAATGGTTCATTGTATGAAAAAGCTTATTGTGATTAAAAGGTTGAGGGAATGGGTGCAAGTGCCTCCCTACATTGTGGATAAGAAGTTATTTTGATGTTTCGCCCTAAGATTGTATTAGTGCTAACAAAACGCAAATGATATATATATGTTTACAAGTTGCATTTTCTTGAGTTTAAATGGCACTAGTTCCAGTGATTTTGTTTAGGTGGTTTGTTGCCGTAAGTTATATTGTGTGTATATGTTCTAAATTCAGGCTTTCGTTAATCCTGGGAAGTCATGCGAAAGCTAAGATTCCAATTTCCACTCCATTTTCCGTCGGAAAAGGCAAGTGCAACCCGTGATATCTCTTGCAGTATTTAGTTCATTGCTTGTGTTACCTATATGTCAACTTCTACGGTTGCATTCGTGTTTATAAGCTCGCCTAGTAAGGTAATTGTCTTTTGATGAAAAGGGTAAGTAATCTGATTCAAGTGCATCGTTGTTTGAACGTGTTAAGATTTGTTTGATGAACTTTATATGTCTTGCTATCATGAATTTATGCTGCATCCCTGGATTGAATGTTATATGCGATGTTTAATGAATTTCGTCTAGATGCCGTGATGACGCCTTGCTAAAGCTTATTTTCATATTTACATTCACTAGTTTGATAGGCTAGTGGAATACCGAAAGTATGGAATTGGATTGCTAAAATGGATTTATTTATGATCAAGACAGATGGAATCAATAATTACTCGAGTAATGATGATGTGAGAATGAATATGAATTGTTGAGAAGGTGATTACGAGTGTTGAGAATGTGATTATTGAGTGTTGCGAATGCGATTATGAGTGTTGAGGATGTGAGTGGTAATTTATGGATGTGAGTGGCTGATGTTTATGTATTTGGCTATGGTTATGCAAATGTGAGAAATGAGTGTAGTTTGCAAACTGGTTTATGTCAATTGCGTTTGTGCATTCATGATGGAAGAGGCGACCCATTCTCGACAAGGGCCTCTGGCTTACATGTAGTAAGCGAAAGTCCTACCTCGTAGTCCCATATACGTGGTTGTATGAGAGCGAATCAGTAAGAGTAGGCACCCTCCACCACGGGGTGGAAGGGAAATGAGAGGGTGCACACCGACGAGTGTGCACTCGCCATACCCCATGTGCTAAAAGAGGAGATGAGCATGCATAATGCATCATATGCATGGAAATTGTGCAACTGCATTGCATTGTCAACGATGAATCATGTTTTATGCATTGATTGTGATGTATAGATATGAGATTCTTCTTTTGTGGTGTATGGTTATGAATTCTTCTTTTGGTAGGGCATATGTGCAATCTGCATTGCATTGTCAATGATGAATCATGTTTTATGCATTGATTATGATGTATAGATATGAGATTCTTCTTTTTGTGGTGTATGGATATGAATTCTTCTTTTGGTATTGGTATGGCATATTTGCATCTGCATTGCACTAATAATAATGAATCATGTTTAGTGAGTTGATTGTGAGGTATGGATATGAGATTCTTCTTTGTATGTTTTGTGTACTTGAGCATGAAGGCAAGAAATAGAAACTATAAATGGTAAATCGTGGAGCTATTGGCATTTATAGATTGAGGATTGAGTCGTGGACTCATCCAAAGGTGGCTATCGAGGTATGAGTACAGCTTTAAATAATTCTCGAGTTGGTTGTGGTATTTGGAATCAGTTTTGGTTCATTTATTTACCAAGTTCACCAAGTATTTGAATATGTTACTTTTCAAAGTTTTGGTATTTCGTTGGATTCGATTATGCTTTATCTGTTGCACTTTGTCGAGTCTTGGACTCACGCTTGTTTGCTTCTTGTTTTAGGTACCTTGAAGTCGGTTCGTCGGGTTGGGAGTAGTACACGCAGCACGACTTTCGTCTTCAACAATCGATTTAATTGATTCATTAAGACCGGTTGTAATTATTGTGGTTGTAATGTGTTGCCGCTGGTGGAGTTTATTAATTTATGTTGGTTGTGCGATTGATTAACTAAGGATCTCGCTAGAATGATATCATAACCGCAAATATTTTATGTCCGCCGAGTGGATGTCCTATTTTTCTAGAGAGGTCATGCCAAATTTTGTAAATTTCTTGACTTAGTTTTTTTTTGGACAGCTAAGAGTTTAGTGATTAAATTCAGTTTCATTTTTCAGAGATGTGTCGCTCAGATTTGGAGTTTTTGGTAGCATTCATGCAAGCGCTTGGCGCCGGTGTAATCATGGTATCGAGAGGGCTTTAGGTCCGTGATGTCGAATCTAGGAAGCTACTCTAGAGTGAAATAAAATTTTGTCAGTGAGAGCGTAAACCTAGTTTAGGTTGAACTTGTAAAATGTGGCCCTAGGGCGATAATCGTAAACCCGATGTTTAATGGTTAATTAAGTTAAAACTTGACACACGTTGATGCACCGTAGGATCGGGATGGGATATCGTTGCATTAAGTTACAATTTTCTTTTGAGATTGATGTTGTGTTAATTCTTGTTGCTATGTTATATGTTGGTCGTGATAAGACTATGATAGTATATGGTTATGCTATTGAAAGATGTTGTTTGATTAACGGGGCCTTTTGGAACTCTTTGTGCCGAAGGGTTCGGCCTCGTCGTGTTGGCCATGTTAGTGACCGTGGTTGTCGGTGTGAAATCTAAATCGGGTGGATTTGAGGTTTGTGACTTCAAAGCAAAAAGGGGGTATTTGATCTCTCGATTTCCGTTATTAAGGAAAAACGTCTTGGCGACCCTCTTCTTTTGCAGAAACTTTGCGTTTTATCCTTGCTTTGGGAGTTCGGTGGTTATGTATGTTTAGATGTTGAATTCGAGGATCAGTTTTCAACATATTGTTTTTGGGGTAAGTGTGAGATACGTTGTTTTGGTAAAGCGGACTATTTTTCTTTGTTTAAGGTGGCTGTGTTTGCAGAAAGTTTTAAGCGATGTTTCTTTTAAGGTGGAGTTTTTCCCCAATGTGGATTTTTATTGCATTGGTTTCTAGTTGAGGAAAGTGGATAGCTTGGTTAATCGAATTGAGAATTTTCTTTGCTCTCTAGTGTGAGAGAAGAAAATGATGGGTCATGAGTTCTGGTGGAGTATAATTTAAAGATTTTGCTCGTTGATTTGATTCTTTGGGCAAGACCACCATAGAGAGAGAACCAAGAGTGAATTGGTTTCAATAGAGGGTCTAATTTGGAGCAGGTGTTGACCGTAATTGGATTCAGAGTGGAGAGTATTGAAGGGTGTGGCATGTTTTGATCCAAGTCCTTTGTGGGAGGATCAAGTGATTTTGTTGTCTCTTGGTCGTGTGTGATTATTTTGTTGGCGGACTGTTTGGAATCGGTCAGTGAATGCCTTGGTCTAAATGTGTTGGAAACCTTGGTTTCCTAGGTTGGAATAAATGTTTCAATTATGAATTGTTTCTTTGAGTGGTTGCCTCATTATGCGAGAAAGGTACGAAAGAAGGTAGAGTATGATGTTGGTACTGTGATGGAATTGGGAGTTGTGCCGTGATGGACTAATCGTTTTGATAGTAAGGTATGTTCTTGATCCTATTGTTTACAAGGGCAACTGTTGAAAAGATAAAAGTTGTGTTTTGATTCTTAAGGGATTCCGGTGTTAAATGGTTAGCGATAGTGAAATGTTCGGAATTGGTTAGAAGCTTGTTGGAATAAAGAATTCTGTGTGTGGCTCTTTGGTTAGAAAGGTCAATCAATGATGAGAGATGGGAATCCGTGTTTTCATGCTTCGTATGGTATCCAAGTTTAGAACCCGGCTGTTTAATCGGATAGCTTGGGTGTTTTGATGATAATTGGTGGGATGCTTAATAGAGAAATAAGAAGTGAGTTTGGGAGTTAGTAGTATGATCTTCCGGGAAGAATCGTTGGTTGATTGGAGGTTGTGTATTAAAGCATTAAAGAAGAGTTGTCAAATAGTTGATGAAGATGGTATGAATCGAGAATTTGACGGATCGCCTGGATCTATTGGAGTTTAAGTGTGAGAGATGTGAAATTCTCCGGGTGAGAAAATGCTTGTGAGATTCCTGGTTTAGGAAAAACTTTTTTTTTTGGGATTGAAAACCCAAGGTCGATTTGGTTTAGTGTTGGTCTTTGAGAAAGGCCTGGTTTCCGAGTTTTGTACCATGCGAGTTAAGAGCTAGAGTGAGTGTTGGTTTCTTAATGGATGGAATGAGTTCAGTTGCTTGCTCCTTTTATTTGGCGAAGAGCCGTAGTTTGAGTTGTGGAGTTTCTATTGCATAAAAGTACCCGGCTTGATCTTTTTGGGCTTATCGATTTTGGCAATTCGGTTTCTGTTGCTCTTGTGGGTGAGTTTTGCGGTGTTCAGAATTCGAGGTCGAATTCTGTTAAAAGGGGGGAGAGTGTAATACCGCAAATGGTTTTACCAGGGTTTTGGCCCGTCCGACGGGTAATCTCTGGGATGGCTGGCCCAGTTGGGAGTGTTAGGGTTAAGAGTTTTGGAGGTGGAGGGGTTTTTTTTTGGGGATTTCCCCTTCTCACCTACCTCATCCACTTAACCTCACTTCTTTTTCCTTGTGTGGCTGGAAAGACTTGGTGGGCTGCAGATTTTTTCCCAATACCGCCTCCTCCCCAAATCTTCTGGCGCTCTTCCCACCGACCCTCCCAAATACCGTCAAGACCTTGTCACCTCAAGCCTCTCCAAAGAATCACGGCAAGATCAAGAACAAGAAGAGCAGCAACCCTTGGCCTTCTCCTCGCCCCTTCCTCCCCTCCCATGAAGCGCCTGCTCTGCCCTCTCTTCTCCCTCATGTCAAAGAATGACAAAGAAGAAGACCATCATCAAAGATCGGTGAGGAGCAAAGCAGAAAGAAGGGCGCAGAAAGAGCATCACCGGCAAGACCCTCTCCCTCACCTCCCCTTGGTCTTCTTCCCCATTCAAGAGAGAGTCAAGGTATTGTTTTGGGGGGGTTTAATTTCTTGTGCATGCCAAGTGTTTGAGGAATTGCTCACAAGGGCATGTCTCTATATTTTCTTTCCTTGTTTGTTGGTTGAGCAAGGCAAGTTGAGCTATGGATGTAATTAGGGTTTTGCTTCCTAGATTGAGTTGATAGATTCATGGCAACTTCTATTAATCGGCGCTAAAATCTAGTCCGGTTTGCCATCTATTTGGTCGATTCATTTGATTAGCGTTGCTTGTAGTAAGGATTTGAGATTGAGCTGATAGCACTCATTTGGAATCGTGAAATAGCATCATCTATCTGTTAAACCTGAGCTACGTTAGGCTTTATTGTCTTGATCGTAGCAAAGTGCATTAGGTTCACTGTATGCATCGCTTGTTATGTAATCGAGTGTTTTGGAAGTATGCTTATTGTAGCATTAGCTGCTTTTGCACAAGAATCGTTAAATTTGTTGTTTTGTTGGCAATTTCTATCACTTCAGTGAAAACTAGTTGGCTTGAGAGGAATTTAGTCATGTATTGTGTTTCACCTTGTAGAGTGGTGAAACTCATGTAGTAACAAAGCCATGAAACGTTAATATCTCAAACAAACATGTTTCTTCCGCACGTAACCTCAAAGTCTTGAAACTATCAGAATTCACTTATATGTGAGAAGATAAACTTAGCTCTGTGCTGTTGAAATAGTTCCGCATGCTAATATGTGTTTTGATTCAATTGATGACTTGGGGACCAGGGGACTTTAATTCAGAACTGATCCTGAGGTAGGCTATGTTCTAGAGTCAATATGGCTTTTCAATAGCTGCAAAATCTTGACCCTTGCTCGCTTATAGCTGAGCTTAAAGATTTGGTTGATTTCTTCATATGGAATATTAGACTATAATCGCTTCTGTAAAGTAAGCGTGCTTGTGATAGTTATTTTAAACTCGCACTCGATAATAAAATGCTTTCAAGCAATGAAATACTTTAGAAATTTACGATGGGTACAGAGGTTACTTTCCACTTGCCTCTTTTTTCCCCATTTCTACCTGTGGTTTTTGCATGATAAGCTTGTTTGGATATAACTAGCAAATGGTTCATTGTATGAAAAAGCTTATTGTGATTAAAAGGTTGAGGAATGGGTGCAAGTGCCTCCTACATTGTGGATAAGAAGTTATTTTGATGTTTCGCCCTAAGATTGTATTAGTGCTAACAAAACGCAAATGATATATATATGTTTACAAGTTGCATTTTCTTGAGTTTAAATGGCACTAGTTCCAGTGATTTTGTTTAGGTGGTTTGTTGTCGTAAGTTATATTGTGTGTATATGTTCTAAATTCAAGCTGTTAATCCCGGAAGTCATGCGAAAGCTAAGATTCCAATTTCCACTCCATTTTCCGTCGGAAAAAGGCAAGTGCAACCCGTATATCTCTTGCAGGGTATTTAGTTCATTGCTTGTGTTACCTATATGCTGACTCTACGGTTGCATTCGTGTTTATAAGCTCGTCTAGTAAGGTAATTGTCTTTTGATGAAAAGGGTAAGTAATCTGATTCAAGTGCATCGTTGTTTGAACGTGTTAAGATTTGTTTGATGAACTTTATATGTCTTGCTATCATGAATTTATGCTGCATCCCTGGATTGAATGTTATATGCGATGTTTAATGAATTTCGTCTAGATGCCGTGATGACGTCTTGCTAAAGCTTATTTTCATATTTACATTCACTAGTTTGATAGGCTAGTGGGAATACTGAAAGTATGGAATTGGATTGCGAAAATGGATTTATTTATGATCAAGACAGATGGAATCAATAATTACTCGAGTAATGATGATGTGAGAATGAATATGAATTGTTGAGAAGGTGATTACGAGTGTTGAGAATGTGATTATTGAGTGTTGCGAATGCGATTATGAGTGTTGAGGATGTGAGTGGTAATTTATGGATGTGAGTGGTCGATGTTTATGTATTTGGCTATGGTTATGCAAATGTGAGAAATGAGTGTAGTTTGCAAACCGGTTTATGTCAATTATGTTTGTGCATTCATGATGGAAGAGGCGACCCATTCTGATGCGGGCCTCTGTGCTTACATGTAGTAAGCGCGAAAGTCCTACCTCGTAGTCCCATATACGTGGTTGTATGAGAGCGAATCAGTAAGAGTAGGCACCCTCCACCACGGGTGGAAGGAATGAGAGGGTGCACACCGACAGTGTGCACTCGCCATACCCCAGATGTGCTAAAAGAGGAGATGAGCATGCATAATGCATCATATGCATGGAAATTGTGCAATCTGCATTGCATTGTCAACGATGAATCATGTTTTATGCATTGATTGTGATGTATAGATATGAGATTCTTCTTTTGTGGTGTATGGTTATGAATTCTTCTTTGGTAGGGCATATGTGCAATCTGCATTGCATTGTCAATGATGAATCATGTTTTATGCATTGATTATGATGTATAGATATGAGATTCTTCTTTTTGTGGTGTATGGATATGAATTCTTCTTTTGGTATTGGTATGGCATATTTGCATCTGCATTGCACTAATAATAATGAATCATGTTTAGTGAGTTGATTGTGAGGTATGGATATGAGATTCTTCTTTTGTATGTTTTGTGTACTTGAGCATGATGGCAAAGAAATAGAAACTATAAATGGTAAATCGTGGAGCTATTGGCATTTATAGATTGAGGATTGAGTCGTGGACTCATCCAAAGGTGGCTATCGAGGTATGAGTACGCTTTAAATAATTCTGAGTTGGTTGTGGTATTTGGAATCAGCTTTTGGTTCATTTATTTACTAAGTTCACCAAGTATTTGAATATGTTACTTTTCAAAGTTTTGGTATTTCGTTGGATTCGATTATGCTTTTATCTGTTGCACTTTGTCGAGTCTTGACTCACGCTTGTTTGCTTCTCGTTTTAGGTACCTTGAAGCTGGTTCGTCGGGTTGGAAGTAGTACACGGCACGACTTCGGTCTTCAACAATCGATTTAATTGATTCATTAAGACCGTTGTAATTATTGTGGTTGTAATGTGTTGCCGCTGTGGTGGAGTTTATTAATTTATGTTGGTTGTGCGATTGATTAACTAAGGATCTGCTAGAATGATATCATAACCGCAAATATTTTATGTCTCACGAGTGGATGTCCTATTTTTCTAGAGAGGTCATGCCTAAATTTTGTAAATTTCGGTGACTTAGTTTTTTTTGGACGCTTAAGAGTTTAGTGATTAAATTCAGTTTCATTTTTCAGAGATGTGTCGCTCAGATTTGGAGTTTTTGGTAGCATTCATGCGCGCTGGCGCCGGGTGTAAATACCACCAATTTGGCGTAAACCGTGAGGGCCTCTACAGAAAGATTTAGTCAATAAGGTGTTTATCTGCTCACATCGCAGGGGGCTCCTGAGGGTTCTCCACGATTCAATCGAAATGCTGTTTTTTGCAAAAACGGCGTGGAGCGCGCTTTAATATAGAGTATATTCCACAATTTTAAGATGACTTTTATCATTTTTCTTTAATATTTCCATTTTCTTAAACTATTTCTAATATCTTTGCTATCATAGGCTAGTAAGTCATATTATCAAAAGATACAATGAAGAGAAATAATACACTTTTTGTAACTTACCTTAGTAGAAGTGCAAAACATAAAATAACATCTATTGAGAAGAAAGAGAAAATTTCTTTGTGATTGTTTTTAGAATAAAATAACCTCAATTATATTAAAGGAAAAACAAGACAAGAACCTAAACATTACAAATGAGACTAGAGGATTACTAAAATTACAAAGAGGCCAATGGGCATGCCACTGATGAGATTTCAGGTTACCACGAAATCCAAAGTACCGGCCGAATTAAAATTTTTGAAAAAAAATAAATTGCTACAGTAATTTTATTTTTTTTGACGAAATTTCGCCCAAACTGGCCAAAATTTTGGGATTTGAAACTAGATTTTGATGTTTTAGGCCGGATTTAGTCCAATAACCCTTAAAAAGTCATCTTCTTTGAAAATTTGTCAAAAACTGAATTTTTGAGATATTTTAAAATTTGATAGAAACATTGTTAGATTTTTATAAAATTTTACAAGCTTGATAATGATCTCAAAATTTTATATTATTATTTGTAGTAGTGTAGGATCATACATAAAATTTTTAAAATAATGGAACTTCATTTGTTATCTTTAAAAAATTAAAACGAATTGAACATAATTGGGATAGTAACCTTGTTATATTTTTATAATTTTCTCGTGTGATCATGATCTAAAATTTTTATGAGAGATTAAAATTGTCTCAGTATTATTATATAAAATTTTGAAAAATTTCAACTATTTTTATTTGGTCAATCAAATCTATGTAAGCACTGAACTTTATTTGTTATTATATTTCAAATATCAAAAGAGAAAGAACATAAATGCTATTGTTCTTTTAAGAATTTTATAAATTCGCTGGAGTATGATCATGATTCAAAAATTTTATGATATCTTAAAATTTTCCTTATCACAATTCTATAAAATTTTCAAAAATTTTAAACCTTTTTGATTGTAAAGAAAATCTATGTATTGATCATCGGTCTTTTATCAAGACGTAGCACTGTCAGAATTTTTAAAAATTCATTAAGTATGATCATCATATAAAATTTTATATAACCATTAACAATACATAAGGACCATACAAAAAAATTTAAAATTTTCTAACATGTTTTGGACTATTTTTCCTTTTTGTTCAAGTTTGCCGGTAAGGCTTTTAACATGACAGTAGCACTATTAGAATTTTTAAAAATTCATACATTTTGAACATCATCTGAAAATTTTATGAGAATATTATGGATGTGTCAAGACCATCTAAAAAAAATTTCAAAATTTTATAACCTTGTTTGTTCTAATTTTCATTCAGTTCAAACTTACCGGTCAGTATTTTATTAGATCATATTGAAAAAAAAAACGTTGGTAAAGTGGCAAGAAAAGCACAAAAAAAAATCAGCGTAACCTGCTGTTATCCCTACTGGCAGGAGACGTCGGTCGCAATGAGACCATGATCAGCTATCTGCAGCAAACTCACAACAGGAATCTCTACTGGGGCAGCCAATAGTAACCGGCGTAGGAGAATAATGATATAGGAGGAAGAGAAAGGATGAGGCGAAAGAGGGGAAATTAGAAGGGCAAATACATCTTTTCCCATTTAAGTTAACAGTAAACTCACAGCAGTCTGGAGGAAGTGGCATGGAGCGACACAAATAAGAAACTATAAGTACTTCTTCCGGTCAATTTTATAAGATTTATTTTTTAAATGATTTTATTCACAACTACAAAAATTGTATGTAAATTTAATGAGATTTTTTCTTTTATATCTTTATTTATTCTCTCTCAACCAAATGCATTTATTTATTATCATATACACAAAGTATATCTTTTATCTTTCAAGACAATTAAGTAGGGACATTTAAGTTATTTTCTTATACCTTTCTTAATTTCAACACAATCTTAATTTTGTGCAATGTCAAAATACAACTTAGAGCAAGTATAATAACAAAGCCTCTTACTTACTCCATCTCTTATCTATATCATCTAGAGTAACCACTAAAGCTAACTTGTATAATAGTTTTCTAAAGATTGGTTTTAGATGTTGTGTAATAATTTCTTTCTTGTACATAAGGCCATTCCCGTGGAGAGTTTCATTTCACTTGTTTCCAAGATTACTATGTCATCTAAAAAGATTTGAGTAGATGAATGAAACAAAGGCCACAATGCACAATTCTATTTCACGGTTTCATATGCTAACCATCGATTTAATTGCAAGGCACAAGATTGGGCAAAGTTGATGAAATGAAACTCTATAACCCCAAAGGCTAGTTTCAACAGTTTTATAGT